>JBBPKA010000100.1:0-56840 GCA_038088995.1 Guyanaporus albipodus | reverse complement strand
TCCCCGACGAGGAGTCACACAACGCCTATGATATACACGCTTTGGCTTGTGGGGTGTTTGGAGTGGAGGAGGGTGTCGGAGCGGAAGAGGGTGTCGAGGCGGAAGAGGGTGTTGGAGTGGAAGAGGAGAGTGTCCCGGGGAGGGGAGCGACGTTGATGGGGACGGTGGAGGTCGGTACGGCAGACGTGGAGTTGGATGAGCGAGAAACACAGCGCTTGTTGAGGGAGCGAACACGCTTCGGGAGGGGAAGGGAGGGCGTGTCGATGTGTAGGTCAACGGGAGGATGAGCGATGGCTGCACGGTGAGCGTGACCGTAAACGTTGCGGGAGATGTGTGGGGATGCAAGGAGGGTCGTCGCGGAGAGGGCGAGGGCGAGGAGGAGGTGAAGGAGGGGGGCCATTTGGAGGGAGGGAGACAAAGGACGGCAAGGAGGAAAAGAAAGGAGGTGATTTATATATACTACGAGCCAAAGGGGAGAAAGGGAGGAGGAGCGAGGTAGACGGAGCAAGGGACAAGGAACGCGACGCTTAAATAATAAACTTGAAAACCAAATTTATAAAATGAAATGAATTATATATATATATATATATATATTCATTTATGACAAGGTGGAACCCCTGGCAGCGTAGGCTTGGAGGAGTCCCAGTCCGGTGATAGTCTCGATACTCTTCCCGTACGCATCCACCTGACCGAGCAAGAGCATGCTATCCAGTCGACTAGGCTCACCAGGTATCTTGAACATCCGGCTCACGTCCTCCTCCGGCAGTGGACTCATCCCTTGCGCAACTCGCTGTGCGTTTTCCTCTTTCCGCTTCGCAACGTACGTCTCCGCGCGCAACTTCTCCCTCGCGATCTGCCTCGTCAGATACGCCACGTTCCCATCTTCCGTCTTGTAGTTGTCAATCGCCTCGGACACCAACTCAAGGCTCCGCGAAATCCCACTCTGTCCGAGATCCAGCACGGCAAACGGCCCTTGTGGCATCGCAACTCTCTCCAGAAACGCCCTCGCCAACGGGTTCGTTCGAATCCTCAGTGGAATCTCTTCCAAGATCGACGAAAACATCAGCCGATGCGTCTGCAGGCTGAATTCGGTCATCAATCCATGATCCACTCCCCCATCGCGTGCTCGACTCACCTTGACGAGCTGAAATTTCCCCTCCTGTACGCGTCCATAAACGACGGCGTCAATCGAAACGCCCGGAATGACGCATTTCCCCGTGCCGTTTGTGACACATCTGTCCATACCATTCCAATCTCCGCCACCGAACGAGTAGCAGGATCGATCCAACTCACCATGCACGATCACGACCCCTCCATGTCTTAACCTCTCCTGATGGATCGCCTGCGTGTCTACCAACGTTTGATTGAAAAAAGCTCCCAGTGCCGTGGATTGATAGAATCCAACGACGTTGTCATCCCCTTGTACTTCCTTGAGTGATCGCAACATCGATGCCTGGTATCGGGCTGACGCCCACGCGTCCATTTCACCGTCGATCGAATCATCTCTACCAGGGACCCACCAATAGACTTTGACGATTTGTCATCTTCCTCGCTAGTGTGACTCGGTAATGGAAAACTGTTGGACACCTCAAGGTTCCCGTCCAGGTCGAGTCCGAGCAAGAGGCCGTGCGCAGATGCAGCAGGGGCCTCGCGTCCATGCTGTACCATTTTCGTAACAACCTACGACACCGTTGTCAGCCCACCATCAACAGTCACAGCGCCAGCGGCGCCAAGGTGGGTCGTCGAGCGGAGATGAACGAGGCGCGCACCAGAGCATCCAGTTGCACGCAAGTCAGTGGTATCTCCGCCTCTATGTCAATCGCGGTCGCCATAGAAGGTGGGATGGCCTCGTAAGTTGGCGCTGCAGGTACTGGCGTAGACGCAGGCGCTGGCAGAGATGCAGCCAGGGCTGCGGCCATCGACGGGGCAGCCATCTCTCTCTCTTTTATTTCTTTTCTTTTCGGTGCTTGTCGTGGGTGAGGGAGAGAGAGAGAGAGAGAGAGTCGTACACTGGACGCTGACTAAGTATTACCTCCTTTTTCTTTTTCGACGACGACCATGGCGCTCCTCTCTCGCTCGGCAAGGATAACGCTCTTGCTCGCCATAGACGTCCTCTTCTTTTTCATAGAGCTCATCGTCGGTATGCCACATAGCCTGCCCTTTGCCTTCCACATCTAATCTCCTCAGGTTATGCCGTCGGCTCGTTGGCCCTCGTCGCCGACAGTTTTCATATGCTCAAGTATGCTTGCCACTCCCTCATTGCTGCCCTGACTTATCCTCCCACAGTGATGTCATGAGCTTGATCGTGGCCCTCTACGCTATCAGGGTTCGTCGTAAACTGGTGGCATTCATTCCATATCGCCTCACAGCGCTCCACCCCAGCTCTCCAGTCAAAACGCGCCTGATTCCCGCTACTCCTACGGCTGGCACAGAGCCGAAATCCTTGCTGCGCTGGTTAACGGCGTCTTTCTACTCGCTCTCTGCTTCTCCATCACCATGGAAGCTCTCGAACGCTTCTTCAGCACGCCCGGTGCGCATCATCTTTCTGCAGTCAACTCCGCAACTCATTCTTCGTAGACATATCGAACCCTCGCTTGATAGTCATCGTTGGATCCTTTGGCTTGGCGTCCAACATCGTCGGACTGTTTCTCTTCCACGGTGCAGTCCCTCCGGTTACTCCGACGACCAATCTAACACCATTTATCGTAGAACATAGCCACGCCCACGATCACAACGGCAGCCTCCCATCATCTCGGCCCGCTAGCATACACGCCGTTCAGGACACCTCGCTCTATGGACACCCCGTCGCTACACGTGCTTCGCTCGTACAGAGAGCCCAAGACATCGCCTCCTCTTCGCTCACTGAAGGCAACGCCGCTCTGTCTAGCGAGGATACTCCTCTTCTTGGCCCATCAACCGAGGACTCTAGCCAATCGTCTCCGGCCTACGTGGCACATGCTCACGTGCACGGCTCCATGAACATGCGGGCCTTGGTACTGCACGTCTTGGGTGATGCCCTAGGTAACGTTGGCGTGATCGCTACCGGCCTCGTCATCTGGCTCACGACGTGGAAGTACAAGTTTTATTTCGATCCCGTAATCAGTCTCGTGATTACCGTGATCATATTCTCTTCCGCATTGCCATTAGGTGCGTTTTGCGGTCACCTTGCTGGGTCGATGTGGATTCTGATTCTTCCGTCTGCCCCAAGTTCGAAGCGCTTCCTTTATTCTGCTGCAGGGCGTTCCGCCGACAATTTCCCTTGATGATGTGCGGGCGTCAATTTTAAGCGTCAAAGGCGTGCTCTCGGTCCATGAGCTTCATATATGGCAGCTCTCTGAATCCAAAATAGTCGCATCGGTGCATGTGATGGCATCCCGTTGTCACGACTTCATGCCAATCGCTGTAGAGATTCGTAAAGTCCTTCACTACCACGGAATCCATTCCAGCACCATCCAACCCGAATACCACACGCCGAGCCCTCATGAAATACCCGATGAACAATTGATGGTGTGTGATCCAGAGCGCGACACAGTCGAACACCAGCTAATTGGCTGGTTAGATGTCTACGGATTCCTCCTGTCTGATTCTTTGCCCACCAGACCAAAATTGTGATCCTTCGGAGAATGCTTGTTGTCGTACGTTTTTATTCAAACCGGTTGTATTCCCACTTGATGACGCTGTTGTCAGCACCATCAGGGCCTGCAGTATGAGTTGAATCTTCAGGAGATCGGTTGGCTGGTAACCGAGGTAACCGATGATTAGGACCCATCAGAATCAGTCAGAACCACCTTCAAATCCTCAGAAGAACTTGATGAACATCCACAGTTGTACATAGCGCCGGTCTGAACCATACAGGCCCTATCATGTACAGTAGAGACTCTCGTTGGACTCGTCACGTCATAAATACAGGAAAACTTGCAGCAAATGGAGATGATGTACACAAACGTTCGAGAATCGTCCTGCTCGTCCTCGAAGTTATTTTCCGTGCTCGGAGGTCTGCAGCCAATTTTCTTGCCAGCACAGTGCTGGCCTGTCCCAGGAGTGAGCTGTGCTCGTTGCATGTGGTTTGCAGCGCCCGTTCGAGATGAAGTGCACCCGTGAGGGCGCCAGTGATCATCGTCGACAATAGCTCCGCGTTAACGCTCGTATCGCCTCCTTGTTGATCAATCGCGGCAATCAGTTGCGGAAGAACGTTGTACATGAAGAGGGGAAGAAGGGGAGGTACGCCACACCGTGGCATGACAAGCACGAATGTCGCGATCCGACGGCATGTCTCCATTTCTCCAAGGCTCGCGGCAACACATAACTCTGTCCAAAGCAGTAGGAGAAATTTCGTCGGTGTAGTAACAGTGAGACAGCGGCCCACGTCAATACGAGGCGCTCTGTGCTGCCGTGCTAACACAAAAGCGTCACGGATCTCTCTCCTAGGGAAGTCCAAAAATGCGTTTGGTGGTGTAGGTACGGATTCCTCCGCTTGGCCATCTCCTAACGCTGGCATGGTCACCGTTGAAGTCAACGAGAAATGAAACCTCCTTACCCTCCTTTGCGAGAGACAGCGTTCGAAGCGCAACAGTTCTGATAGCGCCAATGTCGTACTGAGGGTTCGGAATGACGATATGTGCGCGCTTTCCGGAGAGTATTTTCAGAGTACTTGGACTGCAGAGACGTAGAACCACATGAGGACATGACGGTGCCAGCAACAGACTCTGTAGGACCTCGAGTTGAACAGGGGCAGCGAGACTACACGCAAGTCCAGTCGAAAAAATGTGGACTACTGGACAAAAAACTCACCCTCGCTGCTGGACTTCAAAGAGCATCGCATGAACTATCCCCACAAGCGTCCATTTGAGAAGAGGACCGAGGAAGTACGAGATACCGTTGTGAAGGTCATCCTTGTCTATACGTCCCTCTTGTCGGGCGATACAGGCTTGAGAGAAAAGTGTTGGGGACATTTGGAGTAGAGTTATGGGTTTCGTTGACCTGAATGTCTGGTTTGACATCAAGGGAAGGGAAAGAACACATTTTTAAACTACCGGAGGATAGTATCATCGATACCTTCGCTGCTCTTGTCGAATATAGCCTTGAACCATCCACTAAGCACTGGTCTTACATCAGGATGGAGGTCTTCCGAGTGATGGACTCGCGAGGAACGGAAAATCTCTGTGCGGTGCACCTTATTGCCCCTCCTCAGCGAGGGTGCCGAAATCTGTACGATGTAGATGTGTGTACGACCAAAGATCATTGTGGGAACATCCTGACCTGAAACTTGGTCAACACCATCTGAGTGAATAATACAACGTCCCCCAGATGGCTAACAGCCGTTTGTGGATCACCTTGTCGTCACTTAGCAAGTATTCACAATTTTCCGAAAAGAATACGTACCAATAGCTTCGCAATCATACTCGTGAAGTAATTCCAATGCCTCGAACACGAGGTCCGTGATCTTCAGGTGAAGAGATAGAATATCGAGAGCAAAATCGTGGGCGTAGAGCATCTTAGTAAGATGACTCAAGACTTCAAGATCTCCAGACCTCGAGTGGGATGTAAAACGCTACGGGTATTCATTGACCACTTTCCAAGGACTGTTAGGCTCGATGACTCACTTTACGCACCACTTGAGCGAAGTGGCAATGACTCCCCGGTTCCGAACGAATGCGGCGCAATAATGTCCGTGTGTCTTCCTCACCAAGGTCCATCGTGAGTCTCAGCTCAAGGTAACTCTACAAAGCCGATATCAGGTAATGCGCTGCACGGAGGATGGCTTCTCCACCTCAAGCGTACAGTTATGCTCGAAAGCGTCCGACTGAAGGCGTGTCGTAGAATTGTTTGCAAGTGTGGGATCTGCGTGTGCCGCGAATACTTGATCTATGAGTCCAACTGAGTATAGCTGTTGTATGAGATCTCTGATAAATGAGCCTGGACTGAAGCATGTATAAATCAATGATTACATCTCAGAAAAGGAGCTCAACCTAGTAGTTTCATCTTCACTTGATTCCCTGGCCCTCGCCTGCTCCTGCACGCGATCACACCGCGATAGCAAATCGGAACGTTGAAGCACCGCTGAGATTGCGGCATGCATTGCAGTTCGCTGCAGAAATATGAGATGACAATCGACGAAAGTAGGGATGACACACCCAGTCTGCCTCAACCGCCCCATGGCCTTCCAACTCCTTTTCAAAAACGTGCAGCAAGCGAGGCAACTATAGGTTGTAGCTCAGCTTATCGCCCATTCTACGCGAAACGATTTCACTCACGCGCCCGAGAACGAATGCTTTCCATATGAAAAAGGACCCGTCATGGATACCCTTTGGTGAGCTTTGTGCAACACAGGTCAGAGACGTCAGAAGTATCTGGGTATAGAAGGCGTTCGGAACCAAGGACGTCCATCGCAATAAACTAATTAGCAACACCACGGCTTCTGAACCGCCACCGGCACCATGATCGCCAGCACGGGATGCAATCTACGACTTCTTTAGTGTGACAGTAGTGAAATAATAGAATGACTCGCAAGAGATTGTAACAGCAGACCACAAGAAATAGAATCAGCTTCAAGGTTGGAACCCAACATATCGTTCTTCCCGAGGGCAAGTTGGGTATGTATTATCTGTGCCTCACGAGCAACTTTGGCATCATCGCCAATTAGAAGACTAAGGGAAAACACAAATGTTTCGAGCACTTGACGAACTTCTGAGGAAAGTCGCATAGAATGGGAATGGAGCAAATCATTGGCGTCTCCAAAGCATATCATGGCTTGGGTGGTCGAAATTTGCAAAAAATCTGTAACGGATGGCAAGATCAAGGCAACGAGCTCTGAAGCGGACGCCGAAAGAGTATGGAAGCTGGAAGGTGGAAGAGAGTAGGCATGTCGAAGGAAAGCCAACGCGTCGTTTACTATTGCTAGGATGGAAGTTTGAGAACTTGCAGAAGGGAGAATGGAGCCGAGCGGTGGCATCCCAGAGACATAGTGAACATCCAGTGCTGTACGACAAAGTACATCGAGCGTTGAACCGTTTTGAAGCTGCGATGATCGTGCGGCGCGAAGGAAGGCAATAACAAAGTCTGAGGTCGACACAAGCCTGCTCAATAGCGCATGTTTGAGATAACCCAGAAGAATAGGATCGGCTTCGTGGACACCACACAAATCGATGAGTGCGTCTGTTAAATTGCAGGAGGTAGCTCGTGGGTTAGTCCTCTTACACTGAACGCAAATTTGCTCACCACTGATTGCAGGCCCGACATTGACTCGTAAACCTTGGCCCGACGTTTCTCTGTCTACCCATAGTTTGCAAAGCTGAAGCCACTTCAAGTGGGGTCAGTGGATCAACATGGATGTGTAAACTTCTGCTACAGTCATACTGCGCGCACCTGGGCAGGAGGGATGGCACTTTGGAACGAATTCCGTGTCAGACTTTCCAACGACATGGAGTGTGGTTCGAGCCAAGGGGGCAAGTAACTCAAGTTCCAAACGATTAGGTCGTAAGAAGGATACTTGGAGCCAAGTGCATGCCACCCACGCGACCCTGGTAAACACCTCAAGTAGTGACCTTCGATGATCAAGCTTTCAGGCCCCCATTGCTCCAGTATGAGCTCCTTTTAGAATGAATGATAGACAATGAAATTGGTATCATATGAGAAATGAAACAAAGTCCCGAAAAACCTGCGCGATGCATTGGCAATGGTATCAACCTCTCATACTTTAGACATCAGCCGCCGCGTTTCCTGAGGAGTAAAGCGTAGAATCGTTGACAACACTCGCACGAGGTTGGGCTGAGTAGCTGTCATCTGCATGCCTAATAAATTGGACTTGAGTACTTACTCTCATCTCCTTATGTTCTAGGAACTGAATAATGACATTCCGGAGGTACTCGTAATTAATGTCTTCTTCATGCTTGGCCAAGGGGGGCGAAGAGGAAGAGGGCGCGTCCGAGGTCGACGAGATGGAAGTACGTGAACCGGTGACTTCTGGTCGGGATGACCAATATCCAGCACCTGGATTACGCTGTCGCTCCAGAACAGCAACCGAGTTTTGAACTTTGCGAAGTTCTTCGCGGAGAGCCTACCTCGAATTAAGCAAGAGGATTAAGGCTTCAGACGATCATAGATCATACTTTATTTTGGGAACGTAATTGGGCTTCTCGGGATTTACCTTCTTCGAGTTGTTGCTCGCTGTCGTCCGCACGGGCTGCGGCCTCTGAGAGTCGTTGATGTAAAGTTGACTACACGGAAGCAACCAATCAACGACAGGCTATCCTGGAATGTGCGCAGACTCACTTCGGCATCCTTGAAGGCGTCAGTGCGGGTTTGTAATGCATGTAGTTGACTGTGCTGTGACTGAGCCTCAGTCTGGAGCTTCTCGATTTCTGCCTTTAATGCTAGAGTGACATCCTCATCCCGCTCGCGTAATTGGACAGAAGACTGAAGCACGCGTTTCAGCTCTTTTGTTTCCTCTGTTTTTTCTGTAAGTTTGCGACTCCAGTTTGCTTCAACTTCTGTCCGTTCTTTCTCAGCAGCCTTTAGCGTCTCCTTGAGTTCGGAAAGCTTTGTCTCGTATTTAATTTCCACAGAGGAAACTAGTTGTGAGATCTCCTCCGCAGAGACACCAGAGACTTGTGATCGCATTTCATGCTCTCCCTGAAGCTCACCTACTTCGTCATTGAGTAGAGTGATCCGCTCTCGTAATTCCTTTAGCTGGAATTGAAGCTCAGTATTTTGGGCCTGAAGTGATTCTGCATGGTACTGAGAGGATTCGAGTTCAGCCTGCCGTAGCTCTATCTGCTCGAAGAATGATTTGTTCTCGGTGTTGAGGCTTGCCACTGTGTTCTCGAGGGTGTTGATACGCGACTTTTTAACGGAAATTTCGGCCAAATGCGAAGTCTGAGGGCCAGTGAGCAATAGCGATCGATCTGTTGCACGGCACATTACCCTGAGTGTGTTCATCTCAGCGTCAAACTGTTTTTTTTCACTTTGCATTTCCCTTTCCACCCGGTCCTTTGCAGCAACGATGTCCTTGTCGAATTGTGCTCGCAACCCAGCGACCGTCTTCTCCCGTTCTGCATTGATCATATCAACCTCCCTTTCCAGATTGACACGTTCAATGCGATCCCTCTCTTTCTCCTCCGAGTTCTTGTCTCTCATCTCATTCAATTCCCGTAGTGCATCATCCTTCTCCTTCTCTGCCTTGACCAACTTCTGCCTAACGGTTTTGAGTAAACCTATGGCTTTCACTCTTTTTTCCTCCTCCTCCTTTGCGGTTGTGTTCGCTTTGGAGACCTCAGCACGCAGATGCTCGATGTCGGAATTCTGTTTTGCACTCTCCTCTTCCGTTTTGGATGCTGTAGATTGCGACGCGGCGAGGAGAGCTTCGGCTTCGCTCAACTGTTGTCGCAACTTTTCGACCTGATCCACTTGAGAAGCATTCTCCAGCCGATGAGCGTCCTGGAGTTCTTCCAAACGATCTTCCTGCCCTGTCGATACCATGTTTAGAGAGACGACGGAAACCGAAAAATATCGTGCGTACGCGTGAGCTTTCCATTGAGGCGCTGTAATTCGTCTTGGCCGACCTAGAGGAAAGGTCATGGCCAACGCTGCAATGGGTAAACAGCTTGCCTACCTCAACTTTTATATTGACGCTAGTAAGATACTCACGCAAGGCCGCAACGTCCTTGGACCCTTCTAACGGAGTCAATCCACTGATGACGTTATCGATGTCCCGCCGTTCAGCTTGGAGTTTCTTGAACGAGGTAGAAACGTCTGACATACATAGCGTTCATGCCAGCCAAAGGGTACAAAGGGTAACATTACCTGCAAATCTTTGCTCCACCAATTTCAGACGTTCCTGTAGTGCCTCGATACCCTCAGTCTCTATCGTAGCATTCTCCTCCCTGGTAGAATCCAAGTCTACTGTGAACGTATCGGCAGTCTCGGAAATTTCTTGTATGCCATCGGACTGCGGGCCAAGGTGGGCTACTTGTGGTGCCCTTTGCGCTAGCGTTACATCGACAGAAGGATCGTCTATGTCCACAGATAACCTAGCAGGATCTTGGGAGTGGCCAGGCAGCGCTGAACTCGATATTTGTGTGGCTCCGTCCGGTTCTCGTGGAGGGATCAGAGGGTCCTCATCTGTGCACTTTTCGAACGAATTGAGTGAAAGTTCAAGAGCAGGGACAGCAGTTTCCGTCGCAAAGCCAGGGTCGTCTGAGCTTGAGTTCGATGTAGGCGAAGGTGGGTGCCGGGCAGCAAGGAACGTATGAGAGGTGGGTGATGTGCTTGCTGACGGGTTCAGTCCCGTGCTACCTCCTGAAGATTCGGACACGGTAGCAAAGGATGCACGTAAACGCTCCTCAAGCGTGGTCTTGCGCAAACCAGAATCACTTGCGCTTTTTGGGATTGACGTAGGGCCAGGGCTGGCAGGCCGTGACTTGGAGTTCGGGCTCGTGTTCTGTTGGGCAGGGCCCACGGTTCGTTGGGTTGCAATGGTCTTGCGAAGGTTGACGAGGGCATTTTCGGCTAACTGTGCTGAAGACTGGGCGCGCTGAGGATCAGGGGACTGACTTCGAATGCCAGGAGGCGGAGGGCCGTCTTGGGACTGGCGAGGAGGGGGCTGCGCGAGACTCTCGACTGCCTGGCGGAACTGGGAAAACATTTGGGATGGGACACAAGTCACAATCGAACGACCGCATGGAATACAAGTACCAAATATCGATAGTATCACGTTAAACGACAACACGACATGGTAGATTACGGGTTTTCGTCGTGAAATGACTCTACTTCCTTCCCTTTCTCGTTCGACAATATTGGGGGACTACCTCTCAGAGACTCTGACGGAGCTAGCACGGAGGTGGCATTCGCAAGTTGCCAAGACGGAATGGACGGTCTAAGGATTGGCAATGGGGTTGATGGTGAACTCGTCAGAGCGCTGGGGCCACGACTCAGGAGAAGTGCCTTGAGTGACTTGAGCTCTTGTTGAAGTTCTGCGAGAGACTGTTTCTGAGTTTCCTTGTTCTTTTCGATCATCTGGAACGTGACGGTGTTGAGGGGCGGGGACAAGGAGAGGAAGATAGACTACCTTGGGTAACATTTCTCGGATGTTCTCGATTTCGTCGCGAATTTCACGCATTTCATCCCTTGTTTTGGCTTCACCTTGACGCATTTCGACGACGACTTCCTGGACGTCTCTAGATGCCTGGTCGACCCGCTCCCTTTGCTCGTCGACGGCTGCGCGCACGGAAGCTGTCTCGGCTTGGATCTCTTTGAGGAGTGCTTCTGCAGCGTCGAATTGGGCGGTGAGGGCGTCACGGTCTTGCTCGTAAGCAGTGGCGTTTGGTGGTGTCAAGTGGGGGAGAAGATATTTCTTGAACAAGGAGACAGCGCCGTACGCTACTGTGCCGGATAGCACAGCAGCGATCTAAAGAGGCGGGGTGAGAGAGAGAGATTGGAGTCGCGAGAATACGCACGAAATAGTCGCGCCAGTCCGACTGGTGTTGGTAGGTGCCGATGGGTTGGACGGGAAGGGGTTGGGCTGCGAGTCTAATGGCATGGTCGATCTCTGGTGCAGACATGCCCTTGGCTTCGAGGAACTGAATACGCTGAGTGAGGGGGACATTCTGTGTCTAGCATCAAATGAGCGGGGAGGAGGAGGAGGAAGAAGAAGAAAACCGTACGTTTGGGTCTGACAAGAAACCGACCGCGTTCTTGAGCGGGTCCATCGCACTGAAAAGCCACTCGATTCGCACTCCGCCTCCGGTCTCGTTTTTTCTACCGAGCCTTTCTACTTCCTTCACTTTCCTCCGTACATTCATGTTTCGTCTGGCAGCAGTCACCCGCAATCTCGCAGGTCCCTCGAGAACATTGAGATATGCTCGTTGCCGGACGACAACATGCATGCCCTCTTCCTCACCGTCCATCCCGGCCTTCTCCTTTGGCAAGTCATTGCTCCTCGTACTCTAATCATGTCCTCACCCCCGACCAGCCCGTAGACGTGCTTATGCAGACGTCGCGTCCAAGTTCTCCCGCTCCAAACCTCACATGAATATCGGAACCATTGGTAACCTTTCTTCCTCTCTCCTCAGACGCGTCCTGACGCGTTTCCAGGTCATGTGGACCATGGAAAGACGACCCTCACTGCCGCTATCACCAAGGTTCTTGCAGACAAAGGCTCAGCTAGGTTCACAGACTACTCGCAAATCGACAAGGCTCCCGAGGAAAAGGCACGCGGCATTACCATCAATTCTGCTCATGTAGAATACGAGTCCGATGCTCGTCACTACGCCCACGTCGACTGTCCTGGTCACGCTGATTGTGAGCTTTTCCTGTCCTCTGCCTTCTGTCGCTCATTCACCTGCCCAGATATCAAGAACATGATTACCGGCGCCGCGCAGATGGATGGTGGTATCATCGTCGTCTCAGCTACGGATGGCCAAATGCCCCAAACCCGCGAGCATCTCCTCCTTGCTCGCCAAGTTGGCATTAAAAAACTTGTCGTCTTCATTAACAAGGTCGACATGGTCCCTGACGAAGAAATGTTGTCACTCGTGGATATGGAGATGCGCGACCTACTTTCGACATACAACTTTGACGGTGAGAAAACCCCCATCATCATGGGTTCAGCATTGGCCGCTCTCGAGGGTCGCGACGACGAGATTGGCAAGAACAAGATCCTTGAACTCGTACAGGCTTGCGACCACTGGCTTGATGTTCCTCCTCGTATGCCTTTCCCGTCCTACGCGAGTATGTAAGTAATTCCACAAACCATAGGTGACCTCGAAAAGCCTTTCCTCATGCCTATCGAGGATGTGTTCTCCATTCCCGGTCGTGGTACTGTGGCTACTGGTCGTGTGAGCAACGTCCATCCGTGGCGCGTGCTCTATTTATTCACCTTGCTTGCTAGGCTGAACGCGGTGTGATCACAAAGGGTGAAGAGATCGAAGTTCTCGGCCTTGGTTCCCCCCTCAAGACCACTCTGACTGGCATTGGTTAGCGTCCTGGCGTTCCTCTTCTGCTCTTCTTAACGTACTAAGCCATACCTCGGCAGAGATGTTCCACAAAGAGCTGGAGAGAGTAAGTACTCTTGTTCCTGATAGGGTCTAGTGACTCATGCTTGTTGTTGACAGGGCGAAGCCGGAGACAACATGGGTGTTTTGCTTCGTGGAGTCAAACGAGAGCAGCTCAAACGCGGTCAAATTATTGCTGTCCCCGGCTCGATTAAGGCTGTCAAGCAATTCCAAGCCCAACTCTATGTTCTAACCAAGGACGAAGGTCGGCGATTCAAGCCAAGCATGGTCTCGTGCTGACACGATCCAGGTGGACGTTATACACCGTTCATGTCCAACTATCGACCACAACTCTTCCTTCGCACGGCTGATGTGACAACGTCACTCACGTTCCCGCCTGACACCGAGGACGCGGAGGACAAGATGGTTTGTCGCCTTGCGAGCCGGGAAACGTTATGCTGATTTATGCACCAGGTTATGCCCGGTGACAACGTAGAGATGGTTTGTTCACTCCATACGGACGTTGCCGCTGAAGTTGGTTCTCGGTACGCTTTCAAAATGCAGCATCACGCGGCGAGGCTAACTGCGCTTGTAGATTCACACTGCGTGAGGGTAACAAAACGAGTGAGTATCGTGTGCTGGTCATGGAGAACGTGACTGATCTGGGCATGTTTGTCAGTTGGTACTGGTATCATCACCAAGATCCTCGAGTATGCATAGGAAATGAATGAGTACGGTTGATATAGTTTACTGCTTCATCATTTTGTGTAGCTATGCAAGATGCATCATCTCCCCTCAACTCACTATCAGGCTGTTTGTGGGATCTACCGACCTTTGCTCGGCACACGGTGTTAGTTGTTATTATCAATCAGGCGAGTTGTACCGTGCACTCCCGCTTTGCGATGAGAGATGGTAGTTGAAACCATGGACGCCATCTATTATAGAAAGGGATGGACTTGTAAATCCCCAGAGTTCATGAGTACAGCAGGCGTGATCGTCTCTCTCTGCGCTAGGCACGACAGCAGTAGTCCTAGTCCTGAAATGTGGAACGTGGTACGCTCGAGTCTATGAAGACGGTTCATACTTGTACTTCTCCCCACGGGCCTCCATTCTCTCCTTTGCCTCTTTCAGGGCCCACGTTTGTATGCTGGAGAGTCAGTCAATTTCCACGTGCGACGGTGGACGACGGCACACACCTCGTGTCGGGCTTGTAGTAGAGCAATACTGCTGCCAGGGCCATCGACCCGAACATGCCAAAGTACCATATGTTTTCCCATTCTTCTTTCACCCGTCTCTGGCCTGGCGGGAGTGGCTGGAACGTGGGCGAGTAATGAGTTGGGCCTGGTACGTGCCAAGTGAAAGGCTTGTTACCTTTTCGCCAAACAACAAGCCTGTGGGCTCGTTGTAATGAGGAGTGCCATGCGATGCATAGCGTCGAGCGAAAGCTCGTCGGGGTATTGACGTGAACGCGCGAAGAGAAGGTGATAACATGAGTAGTATGAGACGGACGACGTTGCGTCGGTTTGACGAGCGAGGTAAACAGATGTAAACAAGATGCTACCGAATACACCTAGACAAGATCACGTAGTCGTATTCTGAATCCTCTGAAGCCCCGAAAAAGTCTGGGGATGTGTCGTCTGTGGTGAACCTGCATTGGGGTCAGTCTGGTCCACCGTCGACGGACATTGGAGGTGTACCCTATCGACTGGTAGAACGACATGGCTGTCTGGTTTGCTACGGTGGGCGTGAGCGACGACTCATCATGGTTCGAATGAACGACCTTTGAATACAGTGAGCATGACCTTTGTCATGTCCCACTGCGCGCCGATATCAGAGAGCATCTGGGTCAACGTCCTCCCGAGACCGGACCGTCTGAACTCTGTCGACACCTGAAGTTCATAGCTCACGCCGGCGTCAGGAACACACGGCAAGCCTGGGGGCGAGAGACCTACCAGTAGACGACGTTTTGACGGTCTTCCCTCTCGAAACGAAATATGGAATAGGCGACGACGCGCGAGCCCTCGCGCACCACGACGAAGCGACTCAGGGGATCGAAGATTTCCATCATCTTTCGTTGGGGATCCCAGCCAAACGAAGAGGAACGGTACCTGGGACGGCGTTGACAGGGTAAAAGAGAGGGGCGGGCTCGAGCGAGACGCACAGCGCATGCATGTTTTGCTCGAATAGGTGCCATATCTGGGCGCGTTCTTCTTCGCACACGTCGGACGTCGTCTGGATGGAGAAGACGACGCTGAGTAGCTCTCTGTCGGTCGTCGCGACGGTAAAGGGGCGAAGGCTTACTTGTTGTCGAGGGGTGCGTATGTCTGGGGGATAGCAGCTGCAAGATCGTCTGCGGTGGCCTGCGATTCAGAGAGATCTGGGCGACGGAGGGGACGTGTAAAAGAACCTTGTTGGCCCTGCGCGTTGCGGCAGACATCCAAAAAGTGGTGATGACCTGATTTGGTATTCACCTCCTCGTCTTCATCATGAAGCTGGACGCCACCGACCTGAGGTACATCAGCTCGGACGAGTTCAGAGTGTTGACTGCGGTGAGACTCGTCCAGTTCGACGGTATCGCACTCGTTTCTCACCGTTCTCGAGGTCGAAGTCGGATCCAAGAACCACCACGTCGTGCCAACCCCCCTCATCGTCCAGATCTCCGGCCTGCGTCATGGAGGGGTCAACAAAATCGTGGGTTCCCTCGCCAAACGTAATTTGGTCTCCAGAGTCCAGAACTCCAAATGTCAGCGCAAAGCATTCCTGATGCGCCCGATGTAACTGACCCGGTCCAGACGATGGCTATAGGTTGACTTACGGCGGATACGACTACTTGGCGATGCGGGCGCTCTCAAAACGGGAATCGTTGTATTCGGTTGGAAATCAGATCGGCGTCGGAAAGGAAGCTGGTGAGCACCCTCGAGTCGTCGCCTTGTCCAGATTCCGCTCACGTTTACCCTTGGGCAGACGTGTACATCGTGGCAGACGGCGAGGGTAACGAGATGGTGCTGAAACTTCACCGGTCAGTGCTCGCTTGCGGGTGCGGATCTTGGCTGACCAGACAGGACTCGATCAGGTTGGGTCGCATATCGTTTCGCGCCATCAAGCAGAAGCGGGATTACCTCGGCAAGCGTAAATCTGCGTCGTGGATGTACATGTCACGTCTTGCTGCCCAAAAGGAGTGGGCATTCATCAAGGTCAGTCTCTCGTTTGACTTTGGGCGGACGGGAATCGTGATCTCACCAGATCCTGTATGAACATCAATTTCCCGTCCCTCGACCCATCGATCAAGCGCGACACTGTATCCTCATGGAGGCTATGGATGCATATCCACTGTGAGTCACTTGAACGGTTGACGACGTCCTTGTGTGCACATCACATCTGTTCAGGCGGCAGATCGCCGACGTTCCATCGCCAGGCAAGTTGTACTCGACCCTGATGGACATTATCGTGCGTTTTGCACAGGCGGGACTCATTCACGGCGACTACAACGAGTTCAATATCCTCATTCGCCGAGAGAGTGGCGAGCCGGTGGTGATCGATTTTCCCCAGATGGTGAGCACGTCTCACGACAACGCGGAGTGGTAAGCGCATGTGTCTTGGCGATCGCCGGCAGCATGATCAACGGGGGTGTAAACCAGGTACTTCAACCGAGACGTCGACTGCATCCGAAAATTCTTCAAGCGACGGTTCAAGTACGAGAGTGCATTGTATCCCCGGTTCAACGCGATCAAACCCAGTGACGGTGAGGAAGGCGGAGATTTTCGGCTGGATGTCGTGGTCGCTGCGAGCGGGTTTACGAAAAAGGATCAGAAAGTTCTGGAGGAGGTAGGCTTCTGATGCCATTGTCCGCTTCGTTGCGCACCGTCTGATTACGTTTGGAGTACATGGAAACTGTTACGGGCGAAGAATACAGGGAGAATGACGAAGAGACAGATACCGAAGAAGGCGACAGCGGTGCAGAAGATGAAGAGATGGTGAGCGAGGAAGAGGACGGAGATGAGAGCAAGGGGGGGGAAGGTGAAGGAGAGCGAGGTGGACCAGCGCAAAGTGACGGTCACGTTCTGCAATTCGAACGCGGGCTGTGGCGTGCGGAGGACGAGAGCGCGAGAGGAGAAAGTCCAGCTTCTCGACCGTCCACGTCATGTTCTCGGCTGTCCCGTTCGCCGCCGCGGTCGCGGTCGCCTTCGCCTGATACGCTGGCGAAGATGACGGCAGCACTCGCGCTGCGCGATGTAGACGTTCGAGAACGAGTCGCGACGGAGCTCACCAAACGGCAGCGACAGCAGAGGAAATACCACACGAAGCGAGGAGTTCGGCGAGCGGGACGTGCGCAGGGCAGCAAAGCAAAGCAGGACGAGCGGGTCAAGATGGACAGGGGCGAGACTTGGGATTGAAGAGCATCGTTGTTGGGTACGCGCGTCAGTGAGAATATATACATGCTATTATCCTATAGATTACGGGGCTCGAAAGCTAGCGACCGCGGAGACCGGCATGCACGCCCATGCCCATGCCGGAAACGTCGACCGAGTGCCTCCGAACGTCTGCCTCGAGCGCCATGGCAGAGGGTGCGGATGGATGGGAGAGAGACGCTCTCGAGGGGTTATGGGTGCCGAGGAGCTTTCTCAAGTTCGTGTTCTGTAGTCGGGTCAGATGGAACGAGTCTGGGGGAGATGAAAAGAGGTACGGACGGAACGTTCGAGCTCGAGGAGCTTGAGCTTCAGGTGGGTCGCGTCGTGTTGCAGACCTGCGACCATGCTCTAGAGGGGACGCGATGAAGAAGAAGAAGAGAGAACGGAACGGAAATTCGAGCAATGCACCTTTGCCGTCTTTGAGTTGAGGCCGCGATAGGGCTCGAGACGTTCGAACGGGATCGGGTAGAGACCGATGCCGAGGAGCTGGTTGTGGAGGCGGTCGATGTGTGCTTCGAGAGAGGCGATGTATATCGTGCGCCTGTGTGGTGCGCCCATGGTGGATCTGAAGGACGATGAGCTGGGAGAAGCGTCAAAGATGGTTGGACGGACAGCTCCTGTGGTGAGAAGAGCTGTTTCTCGAGGACGTGGTTCCATATCTTGCGACGCTTGGAGCCGTCCTTCTTGGCGTAGAGACGTGCGTAGGGGTGTGCGATGGTGATGCGTGCGGCGGAGCGGGCAGCGTCGCGTGCGGGATGTTGTACGGAGGAGTGGTGGAAGGATATGCCGTCGTCGGGGAAGGATGCGATGAGGAGTGGGTTTTTGTAGTCGTCCGAGGTGGAGGACGCGTACGAGGGCGGGTTGTAGTAGGACGGGGGCGGGTCGGCGGCGGAGTAGGCGGGCGGCGTCGGTGCCGGCGGGGAGGGGAAGAGGACGGCAGCGGCAGCGGCGGCGGGATCGAAATCGAGGGGGGAGTAGTTCAACATCGCACTGTCGCGGATCGGTCAGTCCGGGCGCGGATTAAATAGTCAGATCGGCATATTTGAAAAGGGGAATCAGACTTGCTATAACAAGCCCTTGATCGCGTCAAAATCGGAATGAAATTCAACTCCGCGGCCAAGACCCCTGTTCCAGATTTGGATATACACATTGCCTGCAACTCGTCCTCGGATGGGCCGTGCGTTCCATGGACGTCTATTATTTATTCATTTATTTAAACGGGGCTGTCTCGCGTGTCGAACGCCTCAACGATGTTGCCCGCGTACACTTTTTTCCCCGATGTCGTCGAGCTCGCCTATCAGGACAGCGACCTCTCCTTCACGCCGATCTCACAGCAGCTCGTTTATCCCTCCGCCCGACGCCCGCCGTCCCGCCCAGGACAGGACATGCTCGACTACTACGCCGCAGCGTCGCAGCCACTGTTCCCGACGCCGTCCGAGTTGCTCTCCAACACGGCACATCGGCCACAGGACACGCCCGACGTCGGTCCATACGCCACCCAGCCTGCGTCCCCTTTGCCCGTTCAGCCGACTAGGGGTCCGTCCCCGGATGCGGATCCCTCTTCGTCCGCACCGATGAGCGCTACCGTCAACAAGACGGAGAGCCAGCGCAAGGCGAGACAGCGAGCGATCGCAGAAGAGATAGGATTCAACCCGACCGATCCGTACGCGTTCCATCTGGCAGACGGTGCTCGACTCACGCGCTTGCCCAGGGATACCATCTCATCGCACGAGAAAAAGCGCCACTATCTCGAGTGCTTGGAGCAATACGTGCTGTATTTGCACGAGCAGCTGCGACTAGTGCAGACCCCCCCGCTCGCGCTCGAACGCGTCTCGACATACCGGGGGCTGTCCTCGCGCAGCATACGGACGCTCCTCGTGCACATGCAGAACACGAACAAGACGCTGCACGAGGGTACCCTCGTCGAAGAACAAGTGGTGGGTCATACCTCTTCGTTTCGTTTCCCGAGACGCGAGCTTGCTCCAGTTTCTCGATCTGTCTGGTCAGGTCATGGCTGCACACAGCGCGGGCCTTCCGCTGAGACGGCACTCTGTGGACGTGGCGGGCATGTCGAGGTACAATGCGAGTCTGACCGGGTTTGAGTCGGTGTCGTCGCTCGGGTCGGACGACATGACCGCACCGGCGAGCCCGTCATCGGCCGACGCGCGTGCAGCCAGCCCGGAGGCGTCGACGGACCTGGTCGGACCGCGTTTCCTCTTTCCGGGCAGGGGCGAGGACATGTGAACTAGGTATTCTTGTAGACATGTGATAAAAACGTCTGAGAACTGTTGGTCGGCGCGAGCCTGTTGCGGGTGGTCGCCAGGGGACGAAGGCGGACGTCGTCCACGGTGAGATCGAAGCGGATCGGAGAAGGAAGCCACGACATCTGAAAAAGGAAACATCACCCCCTAGCCATCAATCGCACGACGGGAACCGACGTGACCGGTAATTGCGACGGGCGTCGACGTTAATCTCTCCCTCCCTCGGAGCGTGTGCGAGATCGGCCGCGGTGATAACGATCTCTGCCGGGTTGTCATCCCCGGCAGATAATATAATATAAAATATATAAAAAAAAAAGAAAAGAAGATGCGTCACTGGTTGGCGTCGTCCGCTTCCGTGAACTTGTGTTTGCCCAATAGTTTGACTTCTGTCATGCCCTTGCCGCTCCCGGTCACGCCGACTGAAAGTCACCCGGGTTGAGCCGTGCGAGAAAGACGAGAAGAAGTGGAATGTACATTACCTTTTCCGAGCGGGTTGTCGGGCGTCTTGAAGATGCTCGTCCCCGCCACGCCAGCGATGTGTACGCCCTTCTTCTCCGACTTTTTAGCAAACTTTTGCCACGTCGCCTGCTTGGCCAGCTGCTCCTTCGCCTTGGCCGCTCTCGCCTCCACCTTTTTCTCGTTCTTCTTCTTCTTCTTCTCCCTTTCCTCCTCCTCCACCTTCGTCAACTTCCGCTTGCTCGTCACAGCAGCAGTCTTTTCGTGGTGGTTCCCAGGCAGTGCTTTGATCTCAGTGCCCTTGACGAGCTCCGTAGTGTTGTATCCACGAAACACGATGCTGTAAACCGGATTCTCTGCTGAACCACCAACGCTAGTTATTCGAGCGGGGTAGAAACTACCATCTCCCGAATACTTGGCCAGACACTCGTTCCCCGCAGCCCATGCAAACGCAGGCGCAGTCGATGCCGATTTTCGCGAGGGCCCCACGCGAGAAGACGGTGCCACCTCTGCTTGCGCGATGGCCTCTTGCGCCAGCGAGATCAGCTCCTCCAGTTCGGATTGAAGAGAAGACAGCTCCACATTGTCAGGGTCAGCCTGTAGCGCCAGTTCAACCTGCGAGAGCTGCACTTGGTACGTTTCCAAATCAGCCTTTTCCATGGGTCGTGGTCAGAGAGATGCGTTTCGCACCGCCTTCAACTCCATTCCCAGGGTCCCATAAAAGGACTACCCAACGAAAAGGCACTTTGGAAGACATACAAAGTGGCCGAGCCCTGCAGACATTGTCGGTTCACAGTCAAGCTCAAGCAACCGAAAGCGGTCTCACGGACTCCTTGGCATTTCTTTTTTCACACATCGTCGTTACAAAACACTGCTCATGATGTCGAAGTTGGCGTACGGATACTTTTTCTTGAGCTCCTCAATGATCCACCAGGCAGGCGTAGCATAAGAAACGTGCAAAGTCCTGCCTTTGGGCATCCCAGAGTGGAGGATGCCCACCATGCAACCCTGGCCATTGAAGACGAGGGAGCCCGAGTCCCCCTTGGCGGCAAATGGATCAGACAGCGTGTCGTAGTTGTAAATTGCGAGTTCGATGGACTCGACGCCGAGATCGTCGCAGAGGTAGGACTCGAGGCCAGCATATCGTCCCACGCTGAGGTCGGTAGTGTCACCATCCTTCATGACGATAAGGCAGGGCTCGCCGTTGCTGTCGTAGCAGTCGGGGTTGGCCAGCAGCTCCCGCGTGACCCATCCATTGATCCTAAACTGTCCTCCCAAAGGAAACTCGAACGTAGTCCTACCACTCCGCGAATAGAACAGTCTGGTAAGTTGCGGGATAATATACTTGGCTCATGTACCAATGTCCTTGGTATACTTGCGATCCTCATCGACAGAGATCTTTGGAGCCCAATGGACATAGCCAATACCACGGCACTCAATATCGCACCATTGGCTGCTGGCTTCTTCGTAGAACTTTTTGAGTGCGACGATACTATCTTCCTCCTCAGCCAACTTCCCCCGCTTGGTCACCAGGTCCTTTACTTCCTCCCCCGACTGGTCTGGGTCCTTGCTCTTCAGCTTCGCCTCCAACCCGATAATCTCCCTGGCCAAGAGCTCGGCATCAATTGCGTGAACAGCGATGCGGTGCTTGATCTCTCTGAGGCCCCGCTGGAGGCGACGGAATCCATTAACTCGAACGGACTGGGCGAGTGTGCCAGACCCCTTGAACTGGTAGTCGACGGTGACATCCTTGCTGAGGACATGGCAGCTACTGACACCAAAAATCGTGTCGACGGGGTCACCGTTCTTATTTTTGTTCTCGCAGAAGAAAAAGGCGACACTACCCTGGGTGTCATCCTCCTCCGTCTTTGCAGGAGCGATGAGCATGCCGAGGGAAGCAGTGAGGAAACGACGGACATGGTGGGTAGGGTCAGTGAGATGGACAACGCGCAGGAGGGCAGGACCTGACAGCTTCTCAAGGACACCCTCTCGCCATTCAACCACCGCATCCTCAGCTCCATTGGCCTCCAAAATTTCAAGGATGCCCAAGGAAACGTCGTGCACAGCCTCGACAGTGGTGGTGCCGGGATGAAGCGCAATCTAAATCGTCACGGACCCGAGACCCCTTCTCCTCCTCTCCCGGAGATCCGTGGGTAAAGAAGCGAGCTGGGTCAATCGCCGAGTAACGAATATTCTGATCTTTCAACAGGGTGTCAATCTTGAGAGCGACAGCATCCCAGCGGGGTGTTGTGGACTGGACGAACGGACTTGGTAGGGATATGGGCGAATCTACCCCCGGGCACGGGGAAGGGATTTGTAAGAAGATCCGAACGGTAGAAGAGCTCTGGGTGGTCGCCGCCAGGTGTGATACCATTGTAGTAGGAGGTCCTGTCGTAATCCGAGATATAGAGAGAGGGGACAGCAGTGGTATCGCTGGCGAGTGAGGAGAAATAAGTGGCCCTGCTGAAAGTCGGAGAAGTGGGGGAGACGGATGTGCCAGGGCCGTTATATCTGCCCCATTCGTCAATGCACCCCAGGACACAGGGAGTAAAAAAAATTTAAAGTGAGTTGCCCAGTGTGGTATGGACGCGGAAAAAAACTAAAGGACACACCCAAGAGTCCAGGGTGTTCTTTCATCATTTATACTATCTGTTTGAGGAAGTCAGAAGCACCTACAAGAAAGATGGTAAGTATGGCATAGACGCACAAAAGACCAAGAGACTCGCCTTCGCCCAGAGGACCAGCTTCGATCACTTCCTCGTCGGTGAATGGAAAAGTTTCTAAAGAAAATGTGGGTCAGTGTGGAACAGACGAGGGAAAAGACAGTACAAGTCACTGGCTGGATCCATATTAAAGTGTTCAGGTGGACTACTCCTATCTCGACGAAGCGCGCTATCGTACTGCACGTGATGACTATAGTGTGCTTACAAATCATTTTTATGGCCAGGCTCATTGTCTTGGGTGTTCATATCGGATTTTGTCTTGTGCTGTATTATTTAGGGTCTATTCGCTAGTGCCAATATTTGTGACTGCGCCTGGGCGTGGACCGTTAGAGATACTTAGTACGTACACGCTCACTCTTGAATCTCCTCGTATGGTGGAAGTTCCTCCACCTCCTTCTCCCCGACGTTATTTCTCTCTCTCGCTCCTCCAGAAAGTACGCGTTCCCTTTCCTCCCTCTCCAGTCGCCGCTTCTCTTCTGTTGCAGACTCTCCTCCCAATAGACGTCCGCTCTCCACCCTCGGTGCCGCCGCACCTCCCTCGGCAGCACTCGCGCTCTCAGTGCCGTACAGGTCCTCTGAAGCCGACTCGGTGCCAGCACTGGCAGGCTGTCCCGCAGTCCTCGATGCGTTCTGGTTCACATTACCGGGCATGCCACCCTCTTCCTTCGTGGCAGGAACCGGCTCCGAGACCGGTGGGGTCAGCGAAAGACCAGGGTGTAGCTCATGCTCAGCAGTGCTACTCAACTCATTCGCATGGCTCTCGCCAAAGGAACGCGTGTCTGATCGTGAAAGATCCCCCCCGATTTGCAAAACAAGATCACCCTGGCCCGGCTTGTAGTCGTCCAATGCCTGCTGGAGCGACGCACGCGCAGCAGCAGTGACCTGTGCACCCGTGTACGGATTCGTCTCAGTGGGTGGCAAGGTAGGCAACGCTCCAATGATCGGCTTCGCCCCTTGCGAAAGAAGAACCAGTTTTTCTCCGTACTACTCATTCGTCAGTTGTCGACAACGACACCCGTCCGCCCAGCGTGCTTACCTCTAGAATGGCCTCCCACTTCTTTTGCTCGCTCTCTCGAACGGCCTTGCGCTTCAACAATTCTAGTTCCTTCTCCAGATGTTCATCGTTGCGTTCTGCGCGCGAGAGCTGCTCCTTGAGTTCCGCGAGCCGTCGTTCTGTACCCTTTTCTTGACTGTGTTCGATACGCGCGATCTGATTGTGCAATCCAGCGCGGGCGTTGCGTTTCGGCAAAATGGCAGCCTCGGCGTCGCGGAGTGCCTTCAATGGCGCCCTGGCACCATCCAGTCTTCCAGCCAATGTCGCAGACAACGCACCGTGCACAAAGTTCAAGAACGCAAGCCGATCCGTCACTGCGATAAACAGCATGGTTGTTCATGAGCCACACTTTGCGATCCGGAGCGACACGCTCACCGTCTGTCAGGTCCGGATCCTCGCTCTGTCCCCATCCATACAGTTCCTTGCTCTGGGACTTTGCATCTCTCGCAAGACCATCAAGATCGAGAGCGACGCTCTTTTCAAGCGTTATGATGCGCTGTATCGGTGTGGTCGCGGTGTACTGTTGGCCGATGGTGCGAATCTGATGCTGAAGTGATCCCAAGGTAGAGGTGCGATATCCACCCTGTGACGAAGCATGTCCTGAAGAGTGGTCGCCTGAATGGGCGTGGCCAGCGAGAGGCGTCTGGTTGATCGCGTTCTGCGCCTTGTCGGCGATGGAGGAGAGGAAGCCAGAGACCGACATGGCGGGGGTAGTTCAAACTAGGGTCATCAAAGGGCAAATTATATGAGGGGAAAACCGTGGCTGTGTGACTGCGCCCACCGTACCCGCTGTCGGGCTGTGAGCCGTCCTGAGCCTTAGTGCGGTGCGTGTCTCTGTCAGAAAGGAATAACGATATGTCATTAAAGGGTCACCAAGCAGCTGCCAAAGACAATCGACCGCTCGCACATCCACCCTCTACTTTTCGTATGATCAATAAATCAGCACAGCGAGAAACGCCTCCAAACACCACAACAACTCCCTCAGACAATCATCTTCTTCGCTGCCTTACCCTTCTTCTCCGAATCTTTGTGTGACAAAAACTCTACCTCGGTCGCAAGCGGTCCAGCCAGCTTCTGCGACTCGGCATACCCAAGCACGTTCGTTTTAAAGTGCCGCCCGACCGTCTCGATCCGCTCGCGTAGTTTGTCGTCATCTCCTGTGGGTGCCAGCCGCGTCCAGATTGACAGCCGGTAAAACTGCGGCCGAGTCGAGACGATGACGCCAGTAATGAGAGATTGCAAGTTGAGCTCAGGCTCGCCGCTGGTAAGATAAGGATCGAACGTCTCGCCGATTGCAGCAAGCATCTGGGACGGCCACGGTGATCAGCGATCTCGACAGTCAAGATACCTGAGGAACATGTACCGTGTAAAGCCACATCTTGTCGACGTTGCTGCGATTTTTTTCTTTCGGCAACTGTATACTCCACTTGCCACCGTTTTTGTTTGCCTCGTCCTCCCATGCTGGGATGATGCCCTCCTGCGTGAGACATGTTCTTGATTTCTCTCGCAACGAGCAGAGCGAGACGCACCTTGAAAAGATAATAATTGGCTTTTTGAGGGAGTTGCGAGGGAGGTACGATGTGGTTGTAGAGACTACGTGGGTTGATCAGACCGACACTGGGTTCAATCGACGGAGGCTGCTTACCCCCAGAATTCTTCCACGCTGTCGAAGCTGATCACGCGTTTTATGTCCTCCATCCAACCTTGTGCCGCTGCTGCACTGGGTGTCTGAAGCACGGGGGTCTGAGGAAAAGAGGAGATGGGTGTCTGAGGGAGGTTGCGACCCTTTGTCGCCGGTGAATCGAACCAGAGTGTCCAGGGAGAGTAGAGGGGATGCTGGCGTCGCCACGCATGAGTGAGTGCTGTAGGCGACACAAAGAAAAAGGTATACCTTGACGTTGAAATTGGTAGGATCACTGAAGACGGTGCGAATGTCCTCTGCCTGTGCGTGCATATCTACTTCTTGGATTTCGCCCGGTTCCGCGTCTGGGTTTTCGGTTGGAAGGTTGGCGGGTGTGAGGGGGTTCTCTGCGAGGGCTGCCGTGAGTGTGGTCTTGTTAGCCTGCTGAGAGGAGGCTGGGAGTGTGGACGGGGAGGACATGATGGTTATTATGAAGCGAATGCGGTCCAGCGCGTCCTCGAAAACTAGTTCACTCTTCCCGGGTTTTGCCGTACGACGCTCTTCTCCTCCTCCTCCCATGGACCCCTTCCACGCAAAGCTCGTCGCGGCCGCAACAGGCTCGACGATGACCGCGCTCACGAGTACGTTCCAGTCGACCACCGTCAAGCCCTGCTTACACCCTCTTCGTAGTGACCCCTTTCGACGTCGTCAAGACCCGCTTACAAACACAGCCGAGGGGACCCCTCCTTTCTCGTGCTCTTCCTACCAGGTGTTGTCAACCACCCAATGTCCCCTGCGTTCGAAATATGTCATCTCTCGTGCACAACTTTCCCGCAGAGGAGGTGGTCTGTATCTACGACCATGGCGTACTCAGAAAGGAGCGTGTCAACGGCTTTTTGGATGCGGTCCGACACGTCATGAAGGCAGAGGGAGTAAGAGGGCTGTGGAAGGGTGTCGGAACAACATTGTGAGTCATCCTCTTTGACGAAGAACGTCTGTGCTCATCTTCTCTCGCAGACTCATGGGTGTCCCCTCTTCTACCATGTACATGCTCACGTATGATCATCTCCTACGAAATGTCATGCCCCAGTTAATACCTTCACCCACACTGGTCCCTCTTTTTGCTGGTATCACTGCTCGGACTTGTCTCACTTCCCTTCTCTCGCCTTTTGAGCTCGTGCGCACCAATCTCCAATCCACGCCCAAGTCCCCCGATCAACCACATACGCTGTCTTCTGTGCTCAGATCCATACGGACGGTCGTCCGTCAGCAGGGGATTCTCTTCCTTTGGCGTGGACTCGGGCCCACTCTTTGGCGTGATGTTCCGTTCAGTGGAGTTTACTGGGCTGGTTATGAAGCTTGGAAACGGCATTTCGAGTCGCATGGCAAGACGGGACCATACGTTGCGTTCGCAAGCGGGGCCATCAGCGGAACGACCGCGTCTTTTCTAACGTCACCCTTTGACGTCTTGAAGACTAGACGGCAAGCGTTGCTGATGTTCGGAACACTTCCTTCCAGGGAAACTGCCACTATACCGCTATGTTTACGCATAATGCGCACCGAGGGTGCAAGCGCCCTGTTTGCTGGAATTCTACCACGGACAGCCAAGATTGCGCCTGCATGTGGCATCATGATTGCATGTTTTGAGGCATGTCTTTTGAACCTTTGACCAACGCGTGTACTGACTGTGCGTAGGGAGTGGGTAGCACGCTAACAAAAAAAGATTGATTTGTCACCTACATCATAGACACAGCTACAGTACTGCTAACAATGGCATTTCTGGATATTAGATGTAGAACACAGGGCGTAAACTTTATGGTATCTGTAACTTCGATCAAGAAACACTACTGTCGAGATAATCAACCGAGCCTGTTCAACTGTTTCTTTGCGCTGGAAAGCTTCGTTCCGACGACGTCCACCTCGTCGTTGAGGTTATCCAACATTTCGTTCTGTGTGACAAGCTCGGCGTTGATGGCCTCGCCGAGATGTCGCTGGCGTTGGAGAATGGATGTCAGTTGTGAAAGTTGGGCGTCCTGTTGCTCCAGCTGCGTCTTTTGCAGCTCGAGTACGCCGTGATCGTCCAGGGGACGCGTCACGTCTGTTTCTTGAGGTGTCTTGGACGCCACGCCAAAGACACGGGTGACCGGTTTACCGCCACCAAGGAGTGCAGTACGGTCGGATTCGGGGGCCAGAGCGACGTTTGTGAACCCCAACGGCGGGGCGGTGGTAGACGCACCAGGACGGGACACTTGGCGGGCGACGGTGACCATCTTGCCCAACTTCTCGCAGTCGTCCTGCAAGCGTGCCACCATGTCTGTCCTCCTCTGCAACTCGCCCTCTGCCATGCCGGACATGGCGAGCTCCTGCAGGCCCTCTGTTAACGTGCGCACGCGCGAGAGGATCTCGGCGAGCCTCTTCTTCGCCTGTACGTTGGCGGTGTGCGACGCATTGACGTCTCCACGGTCGGAAAGCGTGTCCCGCCTGTTAATGTCTGCACGCACGTCGCGAATGCGGGACTGCAGTTCGAGATGTTCATCCAGCCAGGACGCAGACGAGAACTTGGTGTTGCTGCCACGGTCGAGCGCCGAGGCCTGTTTGCCCACCGGTACGCCGAGAAAGTCGCGAAAGGCGTAGTTGTCCCTCCACCTGTCCTCCTTTGCGCTGAGAATGGCTCGTAAATACGTCTCGAGGCCAGCTCTGCGCTGCTCGATGAGAGCGCCTTGGTTCCTGAATGGCCCTTTGAGAGCAGAGAGAGCATTTTTGGGCGGGAGAGCTGCAGGCGGTGGCAAGCCCGTGGATTTGATGAGCTCAGTGTGCAGCTCGACGAACTCGGAGTAACGATGCCACATTTGCCATGAGCGAACGTGGGCCTGTATTTCTATGCGATAGACGACATGGGGTTTGGGAGTCGGTCGCTGCTCGTGGGTGCGGATGTAGATGGCCTGGATGGCGGTCATAGTACAGGCAGTGTGTCGCGGACAAGCTGGCTGGTCAAGCGGGCCTCAAAGGACGCATGGTCACGGCTTACATCGGATCTACACGACGATTGTGGCCAACGGTACGAAAAAAAAAGGCTGACAACGAAACTGCTGTCGCAGCGTCGACGACGTATTACCTGGGAGGGGCAGAGGGCTTGTCTGAGCAGGACGGCAACTCCTCGAGGGATTGCATCGCCTCGGCCATACCGACCTCGCCAATGACATACCGCAGCACGTCGCTGAGGGTTATGATACCGAGCAATCGCCCCTTCTTGCCACCCTTTCTCTCTTCCTCCTACAAAAGGTGAGTGGTGTGGAACATGGGGGAATGAGGTGACTCACTTCGCCTTCGACGACGACCAATCTATGGACACGACGCTTCTTGATGAGCTGGAGGAGTGTGCCTAGCGAGTCTCCGGCTGTACAGATGACTACGCCGGGAAAGTCTGGTGACCGTTGGTTGAGGGCCTCGGATATCGTCAGGTCGAGTGCTTGATAGGCCCCGAGACGGACAAGAGTCTTTTGAAAGAGGGTGAGAGACGAAGTGGACGCTGTTGGGCGACGTACGATCACATCGACGGTCTCGTAAAGGTTGACGACGACACCATCATCGTCGATGATGGGGACGGCTGATATAGCGCGTTCGGAGAACATGTGAACGACGTCAAAGACGGATGTCTTGAGGGTTGCGGTGGCGATGGGCCAGTAGGGAGTACATACTTCTGATGCTTCCGGTGGAATTGTTTTGGAGACGTACGTTCCAATCTTGAGTCTGCGGAGAGAGAGGTGGAGCTGTTGAATTTCTTTGGTGCACTGAGAGGAAGGGATGAGGAGGGTTAGGCAGCGATGAACGAAAGGGATCGGTTACGTTGATAGAGATGAACTTGAGGAGACGATACTGTGTGAGGACGGAGACGATGACCTCGTGGCCGGTCTCGGAGTCGTAATCGAGGAGGGGTAGCCGACGTGCGTGGGTTTGGATGAGGACCTTTGCGGCGTCGTATAGAGTGCTGTTCGGGTGGTCCTTGAGCATAGGCGGAGTGGCGACGCCGAGACTCTTTTCGATGTCTGGGTAGGTTTCGTGAAAGGGAGGACGGTCCATCGGGGGGAGACATACATACCTCGCAACAGCTCGAGTCGGAACGTCTCCACGTCTGCGGCGGCTGCCTCGTAGTTGAGATTGTCGTAATAATATTGGATGAGGTGGATGATGTCTAGGACGGTGAGCATGCCTGCAAACTTGGACCGTTCGCTGTTCCATAGCGGGGCAGAGACGACGCCTAGGGCGTGTCAAGATCAAGCTTTATGTAGTGATTGTCGCGCGTACCGTTGAGGAGGAGACACTGAAGGGCCTTTTTGACGTTGAGCTTTGTGTCGAGGACGATGAGCCTGAAGCTGACTGGAAAGGCGTCGTAACAAGTGCGGCCCTTGAGGAAGTTGCGTATGGTGTTGAGAGCTGCGTCGTGGGCTTCGACCGACTGTGCTGGTGGTAAATGTGAGGCCGCCCTCCTCCGCGTCGATAGCCGCTGCTTGGGCGTTCTCGGGGAGAGCGTCGCCGCCGTCGTCATCGTCGTCGTCGTTGTCGTTGTCGTTGTCGTCGTCGTCGTCGTCGTCGTCGCGTTCATCGTCAAAGTGAGCGGATACCATATATAGAAAACGGACCCGACCTCGACCTCAGACCGCCATGATGTCGTTCGACGGCGAGACAGAGCAGCCAGACGCCCTCCTCTTCATCCTCCCCCTCCTCATCGTTCTCTCTACATTTCTCTTCGTTCTCCTCCTCTTCCTCGTCTGCATCATCTTCATACGCAGACGTCGCGCAATCGTTCTCAGGGACTCCGACGGTCCCATCGACCTCACCCGCGAAGACCTCTACGAGGCAGACGGCGGCTTCGATGGCATCGAATCTCGCTGGCTCGAGACTGTCTCAGACACCGTCCGTAGGTCGTATCTCAGAGCTAAAGGTTCGTTCCTCTCTCCATCTCCTCCACCATACACCACCCTCTTCTCTTGCAGACTACCAACTCCAGTATCCTCCAAACTCGCAACCAACAGACATCACCCTCTCTCAGTTTCTTTCCATACAAGAGAAAGGCGTCTCCGCCTGGTGCTTCGAGCCAGACTATGAAACCATAAACTCCCTCCTTGTCCACGCTCGCACCGAAATAACATTCCTCCCAGATCCTGCCTCCGCTTCCTGTGTCCAGTCAAATCTTCCCCTTCCGAAACTAAACGAGGTCTACTACTGGGAGGTTAAAATGTTCGATCTCCCAGAATCGACCACAGTCGCAGTCGGCCTGGCCACCAAGCCATATCCTCCCTTCCGTTTACCCGGCCTCAGCCGCCACTCCGTCGCATACCATTCGAACGGCGATAAATGCTACAATTACCCCTTCACCGCCTCCACCTTTGGTCCTTCCCTCAAAGAGGGCGACGTGCTCGGCATTGGCTATCGTCCCCGCACCGGTACCGTCTTCTTCTCACGCAACGGCCGCAAGCTCGAGGACGCCTTCATTGGCCTTAGTCGCTATAATCTCTTCCCCACCATCGGCGCCGATGGCCCCTGCAGCGTACACGTCAACCTCGGCCAGGCTGGCTTCGTCTTCATCGAGGCCAACGTCAAGAAATGGGGCCTCGCGCCCAGCGTCGGAACTCTCGCCCCGCCCCCTGCTTACGGAAGTGAACGCGGTAGCATCTTGCTTGACGTCGGCGGCGGTATCCGTCCCAGCACGCTCCCCTCTGCAGGTCATCTCCCATCTTCCGGCGCCTCATCCCCACCTCCCATATCGCGTCGTTCACACCGTCGGCGCCGACCAAAAGTCCCGTCCACTGCTCCTTCTGCCTCCTCACCCCTCAGAAGAACCCCTTTCTCTGATGACCCTCCGACCCCTCCCCCGATCACGCCCATCGGCGAGGAGCCGGACGAGATCGATGCAGGACCATCTAATGATTGTAGATACCTGTCACCGACAGACCTTCCATTTCATACACCCCCCAACCACCATCTCCCTTTGTCACCCATGTTAGAGGAGATGAACAGTCAGGAAGCGTCGCCACCCTCGTCAGCGTCGTCGTCGCGTTCTCAATCACCCGCCAGCGAAAATGCCGCAGGTGCGAGCAGCCTCTTTAGTATTCCTCGCCTACGGCAGGACTCGTTCACTCATTTCCTGGCCGCCGTGCGACACACAGATTCCGAAGCCACCATCCAGGTGCATCCGCCACCTGACTCACCACACACGCCAAATCCGCCTACGCCCAACCAGCGTGATATCCATCTGCAGGCATTGTCCTCTTCACTTCCCGATGCTGCCGTCGACAGCTTGCAAGCCAGCCTTCCGCCGTTCACCAGGCGAGATCCTCCAGCATACTCGCCGCTAGACGCCTACGCTTACGCCGACGGCGTTCATATTGATCTCCCTGCGGACGTCATTGCTGCTGCCCTCGAGGGAGGCTCCCTGCCTGCCAGTGCGATCGGCCAGGGGTCCAGTTCACGCTCCGAGAGACGTCGAACACGCAGGGAAAGACGATGAACTGCTAGACCTACATTCGTCCGCGGCAATGGTCAGTATCAAGCTTTCGAGTTCGTCTCACCCCTGTTCACCGCCATGTTGCAGGGTAGAGCGTCGTAACCTTTCCCGACCGGATTCAGTATTCGCTTTCCATTATCATTCTTCACTATTACATACGTTCTCTGGACGCTTTTGGTCTCGTTTAAACACTTAATTTGGAATACGCGACAAACTCTGCTCGTGCACTACTAAGTATATGGTGTATCTTGTAAAATCTAGGTCAGGTGCCGCCAATATCGGTGTATATCGTGATGACTTGTGGTCATTGGGTAGCTTCCGTTCAAGGCTCAAGCCGCTTGGGGTCTCTAGGGAACAACGACGCTCGTCTGATGTTGTTCAGCTTCAAGAACAACATCAGTACGCGCTCGAGACCGATTCCTCCCCCTCCGTGGGGAGGACAACCGATTCGGAAGCCGTCCAGGTAGGCCTTCATGCTCTCGGGATCGACACCTTTAGCACGCATCTGCTGAGAAAGGAACTCGGGGTCGTGAATGCGCTGTGCGCCGGACAGGATTTCTTCGCCTCGCATGAAAAAATCGTACGAGTTGGAAAGAGTCTGACACCGCATCAGCAGAGGATGGCGGTCGATCGAATCACTTACAGGATCTTCAGGGTCTGGCATGGTATAGAACGGACGGAGGGCGAGAGGGAACTTGTCTATGATGAAATAGTCTGTGTCATACTTGGCTTTCACGATGCGACCCAGCCTCTTCTCGTTTTCTGTGCTACAAGGCGATTATTCAGAATGCAAACTATGCGTCATCGGTGACCCACTTGATATCGTCCAGAGCTTCCCGATTCACGCCGTCTTCGACGAGGAGATCAACTGCCTCTTTGAAAGTGAGGACCAAAGTGCCTTCTGGGCCATCTCGCCATCTGAATTCTTCTGCTTCAAACTGTCTCCCTACTGTGGCGATCTCTCCGGCATAGCGCTCTTTGAGACCGCGGAATATCCCTTTGAGCATACCGTCGATTAGGTCGCGGACTTCGTGGTAGTGTTCTTCGATCACCATCTCGAGATCCAGACCGACGAACTCCGTAAGGTGACGGTGTGTGTTGGAATCTTCGGCGCGGAAGACAGGACCGATCTCGTACACCCGCTCAAAATCGGCTGTGATGGCCATCTGTTTGGCCAACTGGGGAGACTGAGCCAGGTACGCGTCGCCTGAAAACGATTCAGCCGAGAGTGTAGATCTACTGACGTGGGCCAACCTTTGAAGTAATCAACCTTGAAGACCGATGCGCCGGATTCTGTCGCAGCACCCTGGAGCTTGGGACTATGTATTTCGATGAATCCATTGGTGTTCAAGTAGGAGCGGAAGAGATCTCCAATGGCGTGTTGAAGTTTGAAAATTGCCTGATTGGTCACTGTCTGCGTGCGTGTCAAAGAGGAGGAGAGGCCATGGTTTGTGGAACGTTTGCTCACTCGGAGGTCGAAGACACGGTTATTCAGTCGAGTGTCGAGCAAGACTCTGTTAAACTGACCCTCTACTTCAGGAGCTGTTTCTGACCGACTGGCGTCCTCTAAGGAAAATGGCAATCTACTCTCGATGCCGGCTATGAGCCACAGCTAGATCTCCATGAATCAGCTTGTGGCGGTGAAATTGTTTGGGTGAATCGCAGACCTCGCTGATATGGATCTCAATGTCATCCCTCGTCGAACTCTTGATAGGTTCTGGACTCTTCTTCACGATGCCCTCTACGAGGACGATACTCTCGACGGCGAGCGATCCGGCCCACTTGACCATCTGTTTGCTGACCTGGCCCTCAGTGACTTGCATCAGTGCCTGGACAGTGTTTGTTCTCTGGCGCAAACTAAGAAAGACCATTTTGTTCCCCTGGAGACGGGAGGTCTGGATGCGAGCTCTGAGGAACACCTGTTCGCCATGATTCTGAGCGCTCAAGTCAGCTATGTCGGCGCGTTGGCGGCCTGATCGGGATTGGGATTGATGTAGCGGAAGCCTGCCGTACTTGTTAACGGCAAAGTCCTGTGGGTGTGATGAAAGCGTGAGGTTGGCCTGGCAGATGGTGGATGGAAAAAACCTCGTCCGCCGCTGCCCGCGCGTGGTCCAACTCCTTTGCTTTTGCAGCTTTCTCTGCTTTCTTTCTAGCCTTTTCTGCGTCCTTTATGGCCTTTTTGAGTGCGCTTTTTGTCGGGCCCTCGGCTGCCTCTGGACTTTGGAGGGAGTGTTAGAATAGGGCATCGTGGAGGACGAGGACATGCTCACTCGTCCTGCATCATGGTTGTGATCTTATCTCGAGCGGTGTCGGGTGATGCCGGGTGGGAGGAGTAGTAAAGGAGCAGGTGACTCGCCCACGCTCGAGTCTAACTGACACTACCAACGATGTTGGCCATATCGAGCACCCTCGGCCGTGCTTCCTCCTGTCTTCGCTCCGTCGCCCCATTATCCACCTGGTCCACCGTCCCAGCCGGCCCTCCAGATCCAATTCTTGGTCGGTGTCTCCTCTTTCTCGTACACTCTGGTCTGCGCTCACCATTCGACAGGCATCACCGAGGCCTTCAAGGCCGACAGCGACCCACGCAAGATCAACCTCGGCGTCGGCGCCTATAGGGATGAGAACGGAAAGCCTTACGTTCTTAACGCAGTCAAGAAGGTCGGCTTTTCTTCCCTCGCTCTCTTGCGAGCTACCTGACATCCAGACATACCACAGGCAGAAGAAAAGATGGCCCTTGCAAAACTGGACAAGGAATATCTTCCCATCACTGGGCTCGCTACGCTTACTCAAAATGCCGCAAAACTCGCCTATGGCGTCGACAGCGTCCCACTAAACCAAAATGCGGTCTGCTTCGCCAGCACCAATCCGCCTCGGAATCACGCTGACTCGACATGTATCACAGATCGCGGTCACTCAATCCATTTCCGGGACAGGAGCTCTTAGAATTGGTGGTGCCTTCATGGCGAGGCATTACCATGGTCCCAAAATTATTTATCTTCCCACCCCTACTTGGGGAAACCACATTCCCTTGTTCAAGGACTCTGGACTAGAAGTTCGCTCATACAGATACTTTGATAAGAAGACGGTCGGCCTCGACTTTGACGGCCTAAAGGAGGACCTCAGGGTTTGTGCAGGTTCAAGTCCCATCTCCCTTTCTCACACAGTTTCCAGTCTGCCCCAGCAGGGGCTATTGTACTTTTGCATGCGTGTGCACACAATCCGACTGGAGTCGATCCCACGCAAGCACAGTGGAAGGAGCTCTCTGACCTCGTTGCAGACAAGAAGCTCTTCCCGTTCTTTGACATGGCATACCAGGGCTTTGCTTCCGGCTCGACGGCACGGGACGCCTTTGCCGTTCGTCATTTTATTTCACAAGGTCACAACGTGGCACTTTGCCAGTCGTTCGCTAAAAACATGGGCCTTTATGGCGAGCGTGTTGGCGCTTTTTCACTCACTACCGAGAATGAAGAAGAGAAGAAACGCGTCGAGAGTCAGCTCAAGATTATCGTGCGGCCCATGTATTCGAACCCACCTCTACATGGTGCTCATATTGCCAGCACCATTCTGTCAGACCCTCAGCTTTACCAGGAATGGGAGAGTGAAGTCAAGGGCATGGCGAATCGCATCATTAACATGAGAGAAAAGTTATACGATCTCTTGACCAACGGCTTGCAGACCCCGGGAAGTTGGGGACACATCAAGAGCCAGATTGGCATGTTCAGGTGTGTACCGGCATTTGTCGGCTGCAAAGCTCGCTCATGTCACGTATGGCGTAGTTTCACTGGGCTCCAGACTGAACAGTGCAAAACGCTCGCCGAGAAAGCTCACATTTACATGACGATGGATGGGCGCATCTCCATGGCTGGACTGAATAGCAGCAACCTTGAATACTTTGCACAGAGCGTGGATGCAGCAGTTAGAAGAAACCTGTAGCGTATGGGGGTGCTAATACCACATAGAAGCTAATGACTTGTTTGGGTGCTTCCATACTAAACTTGACGGGATTCTTCCTTTGCCTCTCTCGAGTATAAAGTCGACGAGGTTTGTGGATTCGTTTTTCTCTGCCAGAGCGTTTGGATTGCAACTTGGATGCCCGCTCAGACAATTCCCCTGTGCTCGACCAAACTTTCCTCAGTACGTTTTGGTCATCCTCGTCGATAATCCCCCAGTGCTCAAGCTCCTACCCGCCACCGTAAGCGGGACCGTCGTTGGCATTGTAAGTTGATCTGCTGAGCTTAGCCATCTACTAGGTAATGGATTTTCGAGCACCACCGCTGGGCGATTCGCTCGAGGATTTGCGTACACGCCATCCTTCCTGCTCTGGCGGCTCTGCAACTCATCCCACCAAGAAGCCTCCCCCGCTGCGAATCATCGTCCCGCCAACAGAATACTGCCCTTTCAGTACCGATCTCACTCTTCCAATCACACCACTTTCCCTTCCAACCCCCGTCTCATCATCATGCTTCACTTTCAATGACATACAAGAACCCGTGAGCCAGGGCGTGTCTCTTCCGCTGACCCCAGCACCAGTCCCGTCCTCCTGTCTGCGAGTTACTGCTGTCGCTGACTTTGCCTCACCTACTTCAAGCCAGTTCTTGTTGATGCCCCCAACCTCTCATCTGGAAGATGTCCTCAACGGGACAGCAGGGTGCTTATTGCCGCTTGCGACACCGGGTGCCGCGAATAAAGTGACGCATAGTGGATCTCGTGAGACCAAGTACGGGAATCTTCGCCCCTGGGAGGTTTCTTCGTCCACTTGGCTTAGCAACCTCGGAGGGAACACAGAGACAGATGACATATTTCGGCACAGTCTACTCGATATCACTTCAGTCGACACAGAAAGCAGTCCCGCATCCACACCAGCACTGAGTCTGAGTGCGCTATCCCCTTCTCCACACGTTTCCTCTCTCTTGGCGCCAACCTCTCTCGCCAGACAACTCACATTGCTATCTCCTGCGTTGTCGCCGTCCCCGCGCACCATGTCCCCTCAATCCTCTTCACCAGCACGCTTGATTCTGAAGCCCACAGGTACGGACACTTTTCCGTCAACACTGGACAGCTTGCAAGCATGGCGTGAAAGTATAATGCCTGGCCTCCCCCGATCCGAGGAATCTCGCTCACCACTCGCTGAGGATGCTCATGCTTCCCCAGCGGGTGGTCCTATTCCAAACATGTCTATTTCTCCGCCCTTGCCATCTCGTCAGCTCCCTTCCCCCCTTGTCCCTCGTGTCTCCTACGTCTCAAAGTCTCGAACCTTGATAAAGCATGCCAAGACGTTTGGCGGACGTGTCAAACGCCTCGTCAAACGCCAAAATGTTGACAAGCTTGTTGGTAGCATGGATCGAGGCGTCAACTTTAGGATCGTCACGAGTCAAGACAGTGAGAATGGTAGCGTGATCCTGATCGCTGCCCTTCCGCCGCCATATGATGTTCGTCCGCTGGCAGGCATGTCTCATGATCTTGTGGGACAGGAACACGTAAGGTCGCGGACAACCTCTGAATATTCCGCTCCGATTCGGACGAGCATGGCTGAGCTTGCCACCACCCGCAGAACCGAATCAAGTTCTAGACAAGGCGGTAGCAATAGGAGCACCCTCCGTCGTCTTTCTTATGCAGCACTTTCAGCCATAAAGACACTTTAATTCAGTGCCTACTCTGGTCAGCTTGAACTTTCCATCGATTCATCACCATGCAGTCCCAGGCTTAGACAGGATGTCCTGATTCATTTCGATTCGCAATTTCCCTGCGAGTATCCGTGTCGATATTTTCATCTTGTTGTGCTATCCCTCGTTTTGTATTGGTATTTGATCAACGACTTCTATAAGCTTGGTCCGACTTGAACCGCTTCATCGTCGAATAGTGGGCTGTGTTGCAATGTTGCAATGGGATCGTGATGCAGTATGTATTGATTAACGACTGATTGCAAAATCTCTTCCACACCGTTAACATTGTTTCAGATCGAATTTTGTCTGCAACGTTTGTGCTCTTCGACAGCCTAACATTGATGCGCGCTCTGTCCGCGAATCGAATAGTAGGCATATTTTCGACGCGTCCTCTCTTATTAGATTCAGAAAGATACGACATACCATTGCGCTATTGCAAAAACCAAAGGCGACAATCGTAAGACTTGAGAAACAGTACAACTAAACGCGTAGCGTTAATGCCGGCGTGATACTGCAAAATAGGTCCCAGTGCTTGAATAAGGCTTTGATGAGAAGAGAAACACACATATAGAATCGCCCTCCACCATGAAAGACTTCCCGAAAGAGATGAGGAAGAGCAAAAAGCCTTCCAACTGGTTGACGTTTTGACCAAGAGAATTTTAGAGTTAATCGCAAAGAATACAAAAGAGTCGAACAGAAGGAGCACGACAGGTGCTGCAGACTGACGCTGGATTCGATGGTAAACAGGCCTTGGGCACTACTGTGGAGGCGCTAACCCAGCAATCCAAAACATTGTGAAGGCATGACGAGCGAATTTCTCTTGAAGAGGAACGACATGAACACCTTTGAGAAAGAGACAAAGGATGATCCAGGAGCCAAGAAAAAAGAGCCAGGATATGCGGATATGATCAATTCCGTGACGCTGCAATTTTGCACAGGTCCCGCTAAGGCAAACGAGGTCAAAAGCGTAGGCGACTAGCCGATGATCTCTGCTGAGGCTGGTCTCATGGTACCCACCTATGGAAAATGAAACTCGAGGCACCTAGTAAAGATCAGTTTACAATTTATCCATCCGTAACAAGTATGGGCTCTACGACACGAACGGCCAAGTACACGGCTGCCTACTGGCAAGCAGTTTTCCTGGCACAGAAAGTTGCAAAGGTTGATCCTGGCGAAACCTGTGATACATTGCGATTTGACAGGGCTGGCCAGCCGTAATGGACGAAATCGGGTAAGTGCACGCTGAACAAAAACACCGTCCCTTTTGCTCGGTTGCCTGATTAGGGACATCACTCGAATCATGACCTTTCTGGCGAGCGCCTTGACATTGGACATTCTCTATGCCTTGGTGGGTTTTCTGTTCACAATATAGTCTGTACATAACTTTCTTTCACAATTCCAGGCTGTCCATCGACACTTTAATCGACATGAACCCTCCCTCTCATGGTACTTGCTGCTCGTCTTGACGGTTCCTTTGTTTCCAACATGGGCTCTGGTCAAACACGGGTTTTCATTTCCGACAGCCTTTATGGCAGTTTATATGCTGTTCTTGACGACACTCTCCGCTTCCATTGTTATGTATCGTCTCTCATCGTTCCACCCTCTCGCCAAATATCCTGGTCCCATCGTGTGCAAGATATCTCAGCTGTGGGCGGTGATAGTGTATTCCCGAGGAAAGGCCCATTATTACCGCAAGATACTACATGATCAATATGGTCCCATCGTTCGCATCGGTACACCGTTCCACGCGTGTCACTGGCGTGCAGTACTGATGGCAGTTAAGGACCAAATGAACTTTCTGTTACTGACAAAGATATGCTTCCATACATCCTAGGACCACAAGGAATGCCAAAGGGACCTTGTAAGATTCAGAAACACGACTATCATTTCAGTCTCGGGCTCATCTACGATGGGTTCAGTGTTCGAGGGAAGGAAAGTGGTACCTGTCAGCGATAAAGAAATGGAACATCTTAACCTGATTGGTACCCGCGACTTGAAACGCCATGCGGTTCTACGGAAGGCTTGGAACAAGGCTTTTTCTGACGCTCCATTGAGGGATTATGGAGAATTGATGCTTTTGCGTGCCGATCAGCTGATGGACATCTTGAAAGCTGTCTGCGAAGAACAGGGTGGGGTTGCTTGTGTCGACATCGCTAGGTGGATCGGGTACTTCACGTACGTTTCGTCCATACATGAATTCTTTGAACGGCTCATGCTCGTGTTAGGTTCGATTTCATGGGAGACATGGCGTAAGTCAGACTCGGTCCTTTGATTGTTCAATAATATTCAACTGAAAGGCATGGGCATTCAAGTTTTGGAGGTGGATTCGAACTCATGAGGGACGGGGATGGTCGTCAGCTCTTGGCTAACATGTCAAGATCACTATAGTCGGTCTGTCACTCTTTTCTTTATCGCATTCTCACCGCATTTCTAGTTATGCCTGTCTGTGCCAAGCAGTTCCATGGGTTACATGTGTGTTCCGCAACCTTCCCTACTTCGGAGAACCAATGCGTGCTTTTGGATCGTTTGGCTTTCAGCGAGCCAAGATACGATATAATCAGGAGCCTGATCAAAAGGACCTTTTCTATTACTTGGTAAATGTCCCTCTGGTCTGCTACACAAGTGCTTTACTAAGTATCAAATCCATTCAGATCGCCGCATACCATGCTGACTCGCAGGAATCACCGCTCCCATTTATGGTGGCGAACTCACTTCTTGCTATCGTAGCAGGTGCAGATACAACTGCTACAGTCTTGAGGAACACCATATTTTATCTGCTCATATATCCGGCGTATTTCGCACGCTTGCGTGAAGAGGTGGATGAAGTGTTCCCGCCAACAGAGACAAACACCCTCGATACAAAAGTCTTGTCAAGTCTCCCATTCCTAGGTGCAGTCATGTGCGCCACATCTGGTTTTACAGGGAAGGTTTCTCATTTTCACGCGCTGATTTCAGAAATGAAGTTCTACGTCTCCAACCTCCCGTTCCGACAACCTTACAGCGTGCACCCGCGAAAGGCACCAGAGGCAAGCTGATAGGCACTCAGTATGGTCCGCTCAAGCTTTATAATACCCATATCTCACTCGTGATCCAGCTACATCGAAGAGGGCACTCATATTCAAGTGCCCCCTTACGTGCTGCATCGTGATCCGAGGTACTTTTTCCCCCGTCCGGATGAATTCTGGCCAGAACGGTGGATCATGGGCATTCCTAATTCACAAGAATTCGTGCTGGACCACAGTGCTTTTATACCCTTTTCTATGGGTCCAGCAAACTGTGTGGGCAAGCCCTTGGCGATGCTCGAACTGAGGGTAGTTGTGTCCCTATTCATCATGCACTTCGACATAGAACTCGATGACAACTTCGATCCCAAAACCTGGACGGATTCCTTGAAGGACTACTTTATCTTGGAGAGTGGAAAGCTGATGGTCAAACTGAGGGTGAGAAGACGAAAAAGTTTCGAATAATGAACCCCAAAGTTTCAAGTCCATGAGGTCTGCAATCTGTATTATCGTAGTTCTCAGCTACAAAAACCATCGCTCTCGCTATTTTGGCTAGATATCGAGATCTTCGTCGGGATCATCATCATCAATATCGTCAGCAGAGTCTGGTTCGTAGAAAATTGCACCACTCATAGGAGAGGTTGAAGACATGAGGTTACCTGCAAAATAGCGTTCATGTCTCTGGCCAAAGGAAAGCAGATATCTAACCTTCGTGAGCATAAGGCAGAGGAACCTGCGCTCTGGATCGCTCCTGGGATGGTGTTAGTCTCAAATTGAAAGATGCGGTTTGTTTAGTGTCGTGTGGCTCCTGAAATTCCAATCAGACAACAACCGAGTCCACAGCAAGACGACCGACTGCATCGCGTGATCTGTTTCGCAACCAAATGCTCTTCAAGCTATCCAGGTTCTGAAGATGGTCTGGCCCAATACCATTCCACGCTTCGATAGTCCGTTCGATCCCTCGTTTACGTCCCTTTGCGGCTGTTCCTCTGACTATGAGTTCCACGATGAATTCTTGTACTTCCACTCCACCTCCGGAACATGTACCACTACCCTCATGCCCGTAAACGAGAGCTTCACTTTCTTGGATACGTTCGGAGATTGGGATGAAGACGGTCCAAAACTTTTCCGATGACCCCGTAGGCGGAGGGGAGGCGAGGTACGAAGACGCAAGGTGGCTCAGGAGGAATGGTGGGTGGGCAATTATGTGTGTCAGAGTCGCCGAAAGGTGGGTCTGTGTCAAGATTGGTAGTAGAGGACAATGCAGGAGATGCAAAATCAATAGCGAGGGTTCTGGAGTGAAGTAAAGTGAGCAAAGATACAATGTACACTAAGTCGGGTATAAACGCACGCGAACGGGAAGTGATTAGACTGAGAAGTGATTTAATAAACTTGAACGTCTGGGAGTTCGATGGGAGATCCACAGTAAGAGTGTCCACAGAGTCTATGATTACATGAACCGAGCCAGGGGGGACTACTGGCAATAAGTATCGTTGATCTGCCTCTGAATGGCCCACTGACCTGAACGAACGGCCGTCAGAATTTCGTCGCGCAAATCATTTCTTTCGCCGTATCCAGGAACTTGTTCGGTATAGTCGAACACCTTGAGTGAGCCATTCGAAGTATTTGGCCAATCAGCGATCAGTGACTTCGGAGGGTAGAGAAAACAAAACAACAGGGTTTGCGTTGGGCGTTTCACGGGCTGGATCAGGCTGCGGAGCACAGGCAGGCACGTTTGTGAGGCAGAAGACTGGACAAGAATCAGAGGCTGGTATGGGCGCAAGCCACTCGGGTCGGCGACGATGGCGGCAAGAAGAGTCATCGTGCGTTGCTAATGGCTCAAACAACAAAAAGGTTGATTTCTAGTTGCCAGTATCAACATGATTCAGAGAAGAGATGAGTCTTTGCTCTGCCCGCTCTCCCATCGAGCTCTCTCCAGACGCATTACATCTACCCTCCAGCCCAAGATGCCTACTTTCCCAGCCTGCTTCTCCACCGAAAATCCCATTTCACGCAAGGTGTTGTATTGATACCCAAGAAGAGGAGTGGCAGCGGCTTTCAGGACACTGACATCTGGAGTCGTCGTAAATACATGGCGGGCGGTGAATGCTAGAATGTCCTGCTGCACGTTGGACTTGCGGAAGCGCTCCTCCACGTAAAAGTGCCGAAGGGTAGCAACCGACGATGTGCCAGTGGAGTAGAATTTTTTGTTCTTGTCCGCTAAGATGTGGCCCTGGTCAGTTTTCCTTACGAGACCCCGCTCCGACTGCGAATCCTTAGATGCATCGACAGCAACTAGTCCAACGAACTTGTCGCCATATTCAAGAATGAAAAGCCCAGAAGAAGGTGAACGAGTGTAGTATTTCTGCAAGTTTGCGAAGTCAGGTCGACGCATAAGCTCAGATGCAGGGTCTTCAAAATATGGACGATTAATCCTGGGGGACAATTTAGTGCATGTGCATATCAGTCAAGGATAGGTATATACCAATCGATTGCGAACAACATTGGAACACCCCAGCAACCGAAAGCTGGCAGGGGCAATAACCATCCCAAGAGCCGGTACTCTGGTTTCGGCCACCAATCCAGCAACTGAATCATGATACATGATAATCCGACCCATAAACTCAGTGTCAGCGGATGAAATGCAGCTGCACGACAATCAGTTCATGGACTGTTTTTTCTTCCAGGAGAACCTTAGGCCTCACCTCGTCTGTTGGCGACCGCAAGTCCCTCCATGGCGGCTAGCCCGAGCGTGAACCTGACGAATTTTTCGTCATCAGGCTTATATGCACGGATGATTGCCCTGGGCTCGACCATCGTTCGCCTGTCAGGTGGAAGAAAAGTTCGAGTTGTGACATATTCTCACAGCGATTCCAACTTTTTAGTGGGTGGGCATTACCTTCGGGACGCGCGCCGATTGAGTCACGTGTATCCACCCATAGTCATTGCGCATGACCTAATGCACTTGTCTTCATCAATGTTCGTACAGACAAAAGGACATGGAAGGTATGCACGCCATGAGGAGCTAGAGAAACAGAGAGCAAGAGAGCCAGAAAGAAAGAAGGGATACAGTAAGTTCTACATCTATTCACTTCTTCTTGGCGGCCTTCTCGGCGGACTTGGTAACTGAACGAGAATGAATATCCTTGTCAACGCCAGAAACTGACGAACTTACCTTTACCACCACTCTTGTCGGTCTTCTCAACAGATTTGATGACACCAACGGCAACGGTCTGTCTCATGTCACGAACGGCAAACCGGCCCAAAGGTGGGTACTCGTTGTATGACTCGACACACATAGGCTTGGAGGGAACAAGCTTAACAATGCACGCATCACCTGATTTGACAAACTTGGGCGACTGCTCAAGAGATTTGCCACTCCGACGGTCAATCTTCTCAATGAGCTCTGCGAACTTGCAAGCAATGTGGGCGGTGTGACAATCGAGCACGGGAGCGTAACCAGCACCAATCTGACCGGGGTGATTAAGAACGATAACCTGGGCATTGAAGGAGGCGGCCTCCTTTGCAGGGTCATTCTTCGAGTCGGAAGCAACGTTCCCACGACGAATATCTTTGACAGAAACGTTCCTGCAAACAAGTGAGACGACGATCGTCTCGACAAATGAAGGGCATACTTGACGTTGAAACCAACGTTGTCACCAGGGACACCCTCGACAAGCTGTTCGTGGTGCATTTCGACGGACTTGACTTCAGTAGTCACGTTGGTAGGTGCAAAAGTAACGACCATGCCAGCCTTGATAACACCAGTTTCAACACGACCGACAGGCACCGTTCCGATACCACCGATCTTATAGACATCCTGCAGAGGAAGGCGAAGAGGTTTGTCAGAGGGACGAACAGGAGGCTCAATGGCATCAATGGCGTCAAGAAGAGTCTTCCCCTTGACGGCACCACTCTTGACTTCCTTGGTCCAGCCTTTGTACCAGGGCATGCTGTCGCAACTCTTTGAGAACGTTCAAAGCTAATCCGGCAACACAGTGCTTACTTGGGGGACTCCTCCAGCATGTTGTCACCATGCCAGCCAGAGATGGGTACAAAAGCAACAGCCTTAGGGTTGTAGCCAACCTTCTTGATGAAAGTCGAGGTTTCCTTGACAATTTCGTTGAAGCGGTCCTCGCTCCACTATCACCAATAGATCAAATCACATCCGTCGGATCATGATCCGACGTACAACCTACCTTGGTCGTGTCCATCTTGTTCACAGCAACAATAAGCTGACGTACACCGAGCGTGAATGCCAGGAGGGCATGTTCACGGGTCTGGCCGTCCTTGGAGATACCCGCCTCGAACTCACCAGTACCACCTGCAATAATGAGGATAGCACAGTCGGCCTGGGAGGTACCGGTGATCATGTTTTTGATGAAATCGCGGTGTCCGGGAGCGTCAATGACCTGATATTCTGCGTGAGGTTACGCTCATTGTGGTTGAGGACTAACGACATACAGTAACCATGTATTTGGGAGTCTCGAACTTCCAAAGCGCGATGTCGATGGTAATACCACGTTCACGCTCGGCCTTGAGTTTGTCGAGCACCCATGCTGGACGCCTCATCAGTGACCGGCCCCATCGATCGCAGCTGATCGATTCCTTACCATACTTGAAGGAACCCTTTCCAAGCTCGGCGGCTTCCTTCTCGAACTTTTCGATGGTACGCTTGTCGATACCACCACACTTGTAGATCAAGTGGCCGGTAGTGGTCGATTTTCCGGAATCGACGTGACCGATGACTGCGATGCCTCGATCAGAGGGAATATTGATAAGGAGAGGCGCTACTCACCAACGACGTTAACGTGGGTCTTTTCCTTTCCCATTTTGATAAGTTTCTGCGTGCAGGAGATGAGTATACGATCTTAGATATGTTGATCGCGAGGATCAGCAACATGGGAAACAGAAACGACAGCGTAGATAAGTGTCGCATGACCAAAGGGAGTGCGGATGGGAGGAGAAGAAGGGACCAGTGCTTACTTATGTGTACAAAAATGAAAGAAAGAAAAACGGAGAGGGAAGAGGATGTGGTGGTACGAAAGAAAGAAAGAAATGCCAGATGTTTGCTGATAGTTATATACCCCTCCGCTCCGAAAATTTTTATCGATTCAAAAATCGATGTGATTCGATGCTGCTGATAAACTGATATGCCGTCAACTCCGACAAGCACCAGCCGAGCCTGAATTATAACTCCGCGGCCGCCGGAGATCCATCTGAACCTCTCTAGGGTTCATATACATACAAAGTATTGATAATGTACTTCTATTAACAACGACAACAAGGGCAGACAATGACAAGACACTTTGTCGCTCATCACGGCTGGCGACGGATGGAGAGACAAAAAGAGAGCCTAGGCGGGGGGAAGAACGAGCTAAATTTGTGACTACATACCATAAAAAGCCAATTGCCCCCCATGTCAAGTCGAGGTAAAGTGCCCCGCGAGGTTTTGCAGTCAGACCTCGGCCTCGTTCCTTGCCATCAGGTGACGCGTGCAGGGAACGCGCTCGGCTGTGGGGAGATCTGTATCTGATTTCCATACGGCTTCTTCATTCCCCAGCCATCGTGACCACTCAGGAAACGGCAGCGAAGGATGCTCTCGAACGTCGGTCGAGCGTCGATCTCCACTTGCAGGCACGCCCTGACAAGCGCTGCAGCATCCCCAAGAGTGCCTCCTCCATCCCACTCCTCCCCATCATTCGCCTTGTCATCGCCACAACGGTCGTCTAGAGCGATCGATGCATTCGTGAATGGGGACTTCAAGCCCTCCTGTGCTTCGGCCGCAGTTAAAAACGGACATTCCCCAACTAGGAGAACATAAGCCACGACGCCGAACGCCCAAACGTCCTGCTCCTTTCCATAGTACCGTTCACCCCGTAGGATCTCTGGCCCGGCATAGTCCAGCCTTGCCAAAGATTTATGCTCAGCATGGGCCGTGTCTGAATAGGTAGCGGACTCACGTCCCGCTAAACGTGTCCCAGCCGATGTTCTTTATCAGTCCTGAGCTACCAAAATCAATCAGAACGCATTGACCATCTGGCCCAAGGACTACGTTCTCGTCTTTTACGTCACGGTGAACTGCGCAGATCTGTTAGGCGCTCGTTGTACAGGAATCGACGCAACACTTACCGATCCCACGATCATGCAGAAAACATAGAGCATCCGCTAGCTGGCCAAGATAGCCGCGAATGGATGCAGGGGGGAGGCCATCTGGATGTGCTTCTACTAAATCAAAAAGATCTGTTGAAGGGTGGGGATCATCTGGAAGATGTTCGGGAGATGTGGATGGTAGGACAAGATAGTAGTAGTGATTATCTTCGAAAAAGTCTAGTAGAGGGCATATGTTTGGATGACCCTTGACCGTTTTGCCCTCCTCCCAATAAGAGCTCCACTCGAGGGCGCAAGAAGGTGATGTCGAGCGATGACATCGTCTTGGATCCCATGGACGAGATGGAGGGAGAGTGTACGATGTAGCGGATATAAGAGACATAACATAAATTTCTATTGGTATCGTCCCGTATTCGTGGTGCCGTTTCCAGCAATCGGCAAGAATGCGTGATTTGATTATTTGCTTGATGACCAGGGGTGGCTACTACACCGTAAGGCCCAGGTTCCGTGACGCTTGAAAATTGGTTACTTACCCCGAGAGTTCCATCTGACCTGTACTCTCGAGCTCTTTTGACCAAGCCGTATGCTCCCCGACCTATTTCTCGCTCGATAAAGAAATCTGAGATCGCTTTTCCATCCGGAAGCCTACGTTGATCAGATGTTGGCGTCGGTGGTCTGGTGCTGGCGGCGGATGTTAACACGTTCCCAGTACTTCCAGACCGACGGAGAATTTGCGGCATGGCTGGGGGTGGCGAGGGTGGATCGATCGGGGCGATTGAGACACGGCCAGCGATAAGAGAGACGCGCTGCTGAGAAGACCTTCTACGAGGCCGCGCGAGGGTTGGAGAACGTATTGGCAATGAACGATTTACTTCGGGTGCATTCAACTGAAATAGGACAGGTGTCTGCACGCGCAAAGGTGAATCAGAAATGGGCGAGTCTGTCAGATGCGACGAAGGCAGGAGGTCAGACTCCACGAGAAGGGTCTGTAAGCTGGGTGGAGGGGTAGTGACCGTGGAGATCGACCCTGAAGGCTTTATAGGCGTGCGAGTTGGAGGATCGGAAGCGGATAACTGATTTGGTTTGTCGGAAGAGGAGGTCGTGTTGGAGGTACTTGAGGCGTTGGAGGACCAGTCGAAGCCGCGTCCAATACAAGTGACACCCCAGCTATTGCCTACACTAGCTGCACTGTAGAGCATGGGTGGTGCAGGAGGGTGCCAGTCATCGTCGTCAAAGGTGAAGTCGAGGGCGGACTCGGCGATCATAGAAGGGAGATAATCAGGAGTTCCGAGACTGGCAGGTCGAGGTCGTCCCGAGTGAAAATAGTAGGCTAATCAATGAGAATTTTGTGTGACTCGGATGGTACGAAGCGAGCACTGCCAATCAAGCGCGACGGCTATGCTCCTGGAAAGGGCCACTTTCGTCAATGAATGCTGGTCAAACGCACTGACCACCCGCAGCGCGCGCACCTCTCTTGGAAAGTTGACGAAGAGGAGTTTCCAGGAGCGGAGTGACACAGCCACATGTATTGACGTGTGTTTGTCTTCCCCCCCTCCTCCCTCAAAGTTGCGGTCGTGCCCGCGCAGAACCCGACCTCCTACAACCAAGAAATCGTGAGTGTGTTTATCCTAGATACCCGCCATCAAACGAGTTGTCCTGTTCCAAGTGCTTCGAGTCCCGACACGAGACACAGAGGGTGGATGCTTGGCTGGATGCGCGGATGACAGAACACCAAAGATTGGCCCTGGACTGACACGCATCTCCAGCCCGCCATGGTAGTCAAGATTCCCATCGTCAAAAAGCGCACCAAACCATTCAAGTCTGTGACACATCATGACTACCTTGCCGTCCCTCACCTGTTCCACGCAGGCGCCACCAGTCTGATCGTTACCACAGCGTTAAAGAAGCATGGCGAAAACCAAAGGGTATCGACAACAGGGTGAGGCGTCGTTTCAAGGGACAGCTTCCGATGCCAAAGATTGGCTATGGGAGCAACAAGAAGGTAACGATCTCTTCCTTCGAGTCGATGATAGCCTGTATCCTTTGCACCTAGACCCGTCACCTACTTCCCAGTGGCTACAAAAAGTTCCTCGTCAGCAATGTCAAGGAGGTCGACATCCTTCTCATGCACAACAAAAGTTACGCTGCAGAGATCGCACACAACGTCAGCAGTCGAAACCGTACTGTTATCCTCGAGCGGTACGTTACTTCACGGTATACGCCCCGATCACTTGTGACATCTATTCATCAAGGGCCAAGGCACTTGGCGTCAAGGTCACGAATCCTGCCGCACGTCTGCGGTCAGAGGAGTAGGCTGTCGTCGTATTTCTTTTTCTCGTCGTGTACCCATTCCACGTGTTAGAGGTAGCCAAGTGTGACTATACTCTGATGAAAAGCCATGACTTTTGAGTGGTGGTGACTCCCTAATACAGTCGACTCTCCTACACCCCTTCCGGCCATCTGCACAGTCACTGTCGCCGCAGAACATGAGTAACACAAGGCGGGCGTGTCTTTGCGCTCAGCTCTCCGTACAACTAACACCCCGCTCCAGACCTGCAGAGCATGCCGGTTCCTGGTACGAAAGTGACGGTAGATCTCGTCCTACGCTTGCACGCTCTTCGTGCCATAGATAACCCGTCACAGCGCAGGTGTTGAGCGAACAGTTGGCTGGATGGTTAACTGCCGTGCAGTCCACTGACGATCGAGATTTTACGCCCCCCGTCCCGGGATGCAAAGCGATCATTGCTCCGTTCGTTCGCTCTCATCTAGCCGGCTGGTGTCTCAATATGTAATATAGACATGCCGGTTACATGTGGTCAGGACGCACCGCCGCTTGGGCATACAGGTGCATCGATCCAAAAGGAATGTGAGTCCCTTCTGAGACTTGGACTTCGCCATCTCATCCATGTCTCTGAAGTAAGCGCGTCTTTATTCTTGGCCCTGCACATCACGTCCACCTGAATCGCTGCGATGTTTCTGGTTGTGATGATTATGCCACCCCATTAGGAAGGTTACGCCTTGACAGGGAGAGTAAGTCACTGAGATTCCATCGGATAAAACAGATTTTGAATACCTGAGTCTCCAGTTATACAAAACTTGAAGAACACAGGCAAATTCGGAACCATGTCGATTGACACAGACAAAGACGAACATAGCATCGAGATGCATCTCCCATACGTGTATGAGATGTTTAAAGGGTCAGTTAATCGCTCCGCCATTTATCACACTAACTCGTATCCCGCTAGTTCCGATATCACAGTGGTTCCAATTCTTGTTGGTTCCATCAGTCATTCCCAGCAGAAAGCCTACGGGAGCATCTTCGCGCCATATTTTGCTGATCCAGAAAACTTTTTCGTGATTTCAAGTGATTTCTGTCACTGGTGAGTTACTCTAATGACACCTCTTCTCCTGTCCCTAATTGATCATTTGTAGGGGTAAATCGTACGGATATACCTTCTACTATCCAGAGCCACTTCCTAGCGACGTACCTGGCATTTACCTCAAGAGTCAAAATACCCGGGAGAAGTCATCGTTATCTCAGAGACCAATCTACAATTCGATACGCGATTTGGATCAGGAAGCCCTGAACATTTTGACCCTATCACCGTTGTCAGAGAGGGATTCTCCCGCAGCGAACTCGCACGTGGAATTCTTGGAATACTTAGACCGGACGGGCAACACCATCTGTGGGAGGAAACCAATTGGAGTACTCCTCGGCATACTTTCCGAGATTGAAAAAGAGGGAAAGAAGGCGAAACTGCAGTTCGTACGCTACGAACAAAGTAGCCAGTGCACCAGTATTGCAGGATCCAGCGTGAGCTATGCAAGTGCATACATCTCGTTCTCCTAGATAGTCAAGCAGTCATAAATTTGACCGCGATGTAATAATATTTGGTTGGGTCTGGGGTCTGAATCCTCCGTATGATATTCGCATCTAGTAGAATATGCCATCGACACTCCGGCTTCCAACCCTACAATCTATTGAAGTATATCTGTGGTCCAAACGTGTTGTCTTCTTCGCTCTCTGTTCCTGCAACGCCGACATCATGGACTACCTGTCCGTAGATGTGAAATTTTTCACCAGGATCTGAGACGAGAACGTACTTCACCGGTGATGTCGTCAATCACGATATCCTCAAATCCCCAGTCCCTCAGAGACGTTTGATCTGTCATGTGCGCAGAGGAAGCCAGTAACGCTGCCTCCCATCGAAAAGCATCTTTCCCACCAATGTCATCAACCTTGTGGGAAAACTCAGACAACGTGCAGCAGCCGACTCGGAGCGGCAATTGTGGTTGTGCAACAAGATGTCGGCACATCGCAATGATCGGTGCTGCATGCGAGATGAGCAGGATGTTCTTGTGATGGCGCATGTCTGGCAGTGTCTCGATCTGACAGATGAAACGCATGAGAAAGTCGGACATCCGAGCGTGAATTCCCTCGACGCTTTCTCCCTTGCGAGGTGGGAGCCAGACAGAATCCCAAGAGTCGTCGATTTCCACTGTGTTCCAGGACGGACTGATTCTGGGTAGCATCGCCCGCAGCTCGGTGGCACTTTTTGGCCGGGGAAACAAGCCTGTTCCAGGGGCAACGGGAGAGTACCATTCCGATAATCCTGCAGTTATCAGGAGATGTGAAGCATTAAACGGAAAGGGCCACACCATGCTCGATGCAGACAGGCAGAGATAGGCGTTCTGCAACGGGTTTGGAAGTTTGAAGGCAGCGATCTATTCAAAGCACAAACCGTTCACAAACTAGCTAAACGATAAAAGCACCCATCACTCACAATATGGGGAACTGAAGATCGCGCTGGGCTGTCTGTCTTTTGAAAGCGACCCCAAGTACGATGCTAACTCAACAGCTTGACCCTGTGCCAACGTGGTGGACATTTAGTATAGACTAGCAAACGGCATCCTCACCTCTCCATGTGCAGCCAAAGGCGGATCCCTAGCAAGGCCAGTTGGGGAGGTCCTATACCATAATTCTGATGTGCCACGTCGGTTGCAACATCCCAGCCTACAAGACTGACCAGTTTGAAGTTACCCAGTTGGCTTTGAAGCCTGCAAGCAGCCAAGTATCTGTGCGTTGTGACAGAGAGTATGGCTAGCAGCCTTACCATGCCTGACAATGTAAATCGTCTCTACCATTGATGACAGCTGAATCGTTCCCGATGCCGTACTTACCTGGGCCAAGAGAGGGAAATTGGGTCAAAAAAAGTTCGCTGACAGCAGGATTTGAACCTACGCGGGCAATGCCCAAGTGATAATGCGGATTCAAATCACTCGCCTTAACGACTCGGCCATATCAGCTTAGTGTTGACGTCGTAACGGTGGTTTACTTTGTTCGCGAGGACTATCCAGCGATACTTACCTTGGACCTGGTCCTTCAACACGCAAATCACCACCATCATCAAATAATTACTGGCCGTTCCTTTTGTCTTTTTTCTCTACTTATTTGCTGCCTGGAAGCAGCACGGGAGGTTCATGGATTCACTCATCCCATTCACAACGTCAGGATCTTTGGTAGATTGTGTGGACAGTACGTCTGCCGACTCAGCTCCATGCCAACCAACGCCCTGAGCCATTTTCAAACTTTACTCCGTTTATGACACTCTGGCTTAGGAAAGATGCTGGTGGTCCTCAGAGACGGTCGAAAGTTGCATGGTGTACTGCGTTCATATGATCAATTTGGTGAGTCGCCGCACATGTCTAGCTAATTGCAGCTCCTCAAGTGTTGGGCATATAGCAAACCTCGTACTTGAAGATACCGTCGAACGGATATACCATGGTAACGCATTTGCAGAGCACTGGCATGGCCTCTTCCTTATTCGAGGGGAGAATGTGGTGTTATTGGGGGAAATCGTATGTCTCCCAGTACGACTACTATCCGGCTCACCAATCTTCACGTCAACCCAGGATCTCGATCAGGAGGATGATGTCCCATTACGACAAGTCGATTATCAGTTGTTGGACCCGTATCACAAAAATGACATTGCCAAGAAGAAAACTCGCGAGGATTTCAAGGCAAAGGTTTTGTATGAACAGAAGGGATTCTGTAAGGAAGGAGGCGAGGGGGATGGGTATTGACGGGAGCACCATGGCCATTACATTGATCTTCCTTGACAGGTTGTGTTGGAAACTAGCACATGGCTACAATTTCACTGCAGTGTCCAGTGCGAGAATAATAGGGTACAGCATTACGTGCGGTTACAGTGTCCTTTTTTCTTCATACTGTGTGGGTTTCGGATCCATTGACTTGAATGTCTGGGTGTAGGGGAGCTTGCAAAGTGCCCGTTGACTGCGGAAATAGTATGTCTTCGATGCGTTTACGTATCTCACGTTCACGCGTAGTAAGTTTGAGCAGAATCCCTTCTTTTGTCTCCTTATCAAATGAGACTTCTGCACTACGCAGTTTCTGCCAACTTGAAAGTCGTTAAACATGGCGTGAGCAAGGAACATGTAACGGGGGACTCGCCCTGCATGACGTTCGCACTTTCTCTTGCCAGTACACCACCACTCTCCATGCGCAAGAGAAACGGCGTCAAGTGGCATAGCGTCGTCCCCCAGCTCCACCTTGACCCGCTCATCCTCATAGCTTTCCAATACCTCCGGACCAAAGTCTGCCCACTCTTCCTCCCCGAAGCAGAGTCTCTGATCCCATCCACATTCGTCCACCTTTCCCGCTCTTTCGGAAGCAAGTTCGACCACTTTTTCGCGCCAAGTTACCATGTCTAACTCACGTTTCATGCGCTCACGTTCCTTTACCACCTCTTCGAGGCGAGTATTAAGCTGTTCTACTTCACGTCGGGCTCTTCGTTTCGCCACGGAATCGAGAGGTTTGGACTCCGGCTTGTTGTCAACATCCATCATTTGAGGGATGGTCCCATTTGTAGTAGCATAAACAACCACGCCTTCTCGTTTCGTGGCGTTCTTGACACTCTCCCATAACAGTTCCCGTGCGCCGCCCGATTTCTCCCATTGTGTGATGCGTGCTCGCATATACTTTATGCCGCAGTCGTCAGAACAGTACTTTGAGAACGCACCACGCGACGGCTTGTGACATGCTTCGGATGACGATGGATTCTCATGTTGAAGTCCAAATAAGCAACGCCGCCTCCATGTTGTCTGCTGCTGTGGATGTTCTAAAACGATACAAATGGATTAATGAGGGTATACAAGAGTGAAGACACCCACTTTGCATGCATGGGGGACATACAAATTGATCAACAAGATCAATTTCTAAGTCTGGTATATCAACACAGAGTGTATGAAACCATTCATCACACCTACGAATCGTTATTTAGCTGTGGATGAAAAAAAAAGGTTTGTAACGTACCCAATACTTACCGGTCACATGCGATCATCATGCGGTCTTCATTGTACCGTGTCTTGCATATGCAGTATAATTTGTCGTCCTCTTTGTCACTGGGATTTGCCTCTGGTTCAGGAACAATATCGTCCACGGTACCAGGAATAACAGAGGTGGAGCGCGACCGGGCGTTGACGTTTACTGTACTTTTTGGGATGATTGCCTTAAAAGAGGTATCCACCGCGTTCGACTTGGCTTTTGGTTTTGGAGCGGGTTTAGCTCGGGGTTTGGGTGGCTGTTTTGATTTAGCAGTGGGCTAAAAGGAGAGCGACTTCAGAACTGGTTGGTTGCCTAACGCGACACGTACTTTGGACGCTACATCCTTCTTCTTTTTGCTGATAGTGACTGCACCAGAAGCGAGAGATAGCTTTTCCTTTTCGGCTTTCTTACTGCGAGCTGGCGGAGGGGGCATGGATGTGCGATCCTTTTCCTCATCGGCCATCAGAGAACTCTTGGGAAAGAGATGAGAAGACGGCACCACTGATGGACCATCAAAAGCGTCGCTTGAACCCTGCGCAATGCCCGTGTCAGTAGCCTGGCATTCCGCCGTCGGTGGAGGTAACCTAGTTCCAATTTGGGCCCCTGACATCGCTGGCACGACACGAGCAGGGGGGCCATCGACAAGGCTCAAAAGTTCTTCGTCTACATCCATTATGAATTGCCCTGAAATCGGTTGCTCTTGATCGACATTGTGTTTTGATTCTAACCCCATTGATGTGTCCTCGCAAGGTTGCCACTTGTCTTGACTGTGCGAGAGAACGGGGAGGGGCTGCCGCAAGGGACTCTTGCTCGTGCCTTGCAATACGTTAGCATGCATCAACGCTGTCGTTCTCGGCTCTTTGCTGGTCAATACAGGTTGGGTTGGTTCAGGGAATGGCGGGTGAGGGAGTAAAACAGCTGTGAGGCTGGTGTCTGCGTCCACGGGTCGTAGCATCAACTCTACTTTGCTTAATACTCGCTCGGTAACGACCGGATCAGAGGACGTAAACGGGGTAGATATGGTCGTGTCCTGTGTCTCGGGAGCTCCACATTGGTGCCCAGGCTGGGTTTCAAACGACTTGGGGTGAATATCGAGGACAGGAGAGGCTGGAACATAAAGAGCCGAGGAGCTCAGAAGTGACGCCTGTGGAATGTGTGCTTGTAGTCCAGAAGTCGGTAGAAATACTTGGGAATCGAGACGAGTCCTCTCGGTAGGTGTTCGCAAAGGGCCAGATGCGGGTTGACGAAGTGGCAGTGGCTCTTTGCAAGTGGGTGATGCGGGCGTCAGTACTAATGGATGGTGATGAGACAGCACGAACAAGGGACGAAACGGATGGTAGCACACCATTTTTCACGACATCCGGTGGCAAGACTGATGGGCCATCTTCCTTGGCTGGTCGCTCACCATGATCGCGTTCACGTACCCCCAACCACGGTTTCTCCTTCAAAGATCCGGATATAGTGCCTGGAACACGTACCGGCGAGACGTGTGAAGATGCCTCGAGAGCTTTTGGTTGTTCCTCCCACATGCGTATTGGGTGGCGCTCGAGGGGATGTCGAGCGAAAGACTCGGTCTCCTTGCCATGTATGGCTATGCTGTTGGTGTCGTCCGTCGGGTTATTGACTGATGGTAAATGAGGATGTGATCGTGTCCGCTCCCGATGGCCCTCCTGAGTCTCTACCTTGAAGGTGTATGCTGTTACTTGATGTGGATCAATATCCGGAGAAAAGAGCTTGGCTGAGAGAGGAGAAAGATTTGGTGGGTCGTGCCTCGTATGTTCTGCGTGGGAGCCGGAAACCGACTGCTCCATGAATAGGTTGCGTTCGGGGGTTTGGTAGTATGAGGGGTCGGGTCTTGGCTGGTCCCTCATGGAAGGAGAGTCGTTTGAGAGTACCTCGATACCGCCAGCCATCCTTGGACCATGACCGTGGTGGGGAGACATGGGGTTGGCCTCTGCGGATGAGGGAACGAACGAGCGTGCCTGAATCGGAGAAGGACAGTGTTGGAAACAAAGGTATTGGGGAGACAGACGATGAGGTGAAGTATTGCGAGGGGAAGAATGGGTGGAATGGGGTGCGTGAAAAAAGGGGGAAGCGTGTTGGAAGGAGAGAGGGGAATGAGTGACGACGCGAGTGTCGTTGACGGGGCTGGGTACGGAACGGGAGAGGTCCAAGTCTTGAGGGACGGGTTGGCGTCGCAGGGTCGGGTAATTGTTGGTTGGGCTAGCCGATGGGTAGTGACGAGAGGGAGGAGAGATGGGTTGGCCTGGGAGGACGGGCTCCGGAGGTGGGGAACGCGGGGGAGAAGAGGGACAAGAGTCGCGGGAGCGTTTGTGGGGTCTGGAATTGTCTTGGAAGGGACGTGTGTAGTGCCTGGGTTGTCTGTCATGGGAGAGGTCTCTGTCGGAGGGAATGTCCGGGAGAGAGAGGGCGGTCATCCTGCGACGTTCTTCTGAAGCGACGTGTACGAGCGCATCGAGGCCGAGGAAGGGTGCACGGTGGTCGGGGTTGAGGATGGCGAGGAGGGATGCGGGGGTGTAGTCTGGGGTGTGTGGGTGCTGTAGGAGGGCGTCGATGGTGCGGGGAGGTCTATCAGACAGTCGGGGAACATCGGACGGGGAAGGGTCACGGAGGAGGGAGGAGATATCCATCCGACGCGGGGACATGATGATGATGATGATGATGATGATGATGGGAGAGA
>JBBPKA010000099.1:0-115032 GCA_038088995.1 Guyanaporus albipodus | reverse complement strand
GGTTTGTAAGTTTAAGAAGGCCATTTATGGTCTCAAGCAGGCTGCACTCCAATGAAACAAAGCCATGCATAATTCTGTTATTAAAATGGAATTTACTTAGATACATTCAGATGTTGGGATTTATGTTTTCTTTTTTAAATTCCATATTGTCATTATATTCATTTATGTAGACAATGTTTTTTCATGGACAACAACTGAACTTTACTCTTGCAAAAGAAACAAGAATTTATGGCAAAATGGAAAAGTAGAGATCTAGAAGAAGCCAAAGAATATCTTGGAATGTAAATCACTAGGGATAGATCTTCTCAAACCCTAAGACTAGATTTGATCAAATATGTTGAAAAGGTTATTGATCAGTTTGGATTGCAAAATTGCAAACCAAATCACATTCCACTTCCATCTAACTATAATCCTCAATCATCTACTCAAGATTCTAATCCATCACTCCAAACTCACTATCAATCAGTTATTGAATCACTCTCATACATTATGCTTAGTATAAGACCAGATCTTGCTTTTTCAGCCATTAAGGTGCACAATTCTCAGCTAATCCAACTGAGAAATATCTCAACTGAGCACTATATATAGTCCAGTATCTGGCAAGTACCAAAGAATTGTGCTTAACCTACAAAGGGAATATTAGAACTGGATTCCTTGCATATAGTAATACTGACTAGGCAGGTAATATTGACACTTGTTGATCAACTATTGGCTATTGTATCTTTCTAGCTGATTGAATAGTCTCATGGCTATCAAAGTGACAAAGAAAGGTGACTTTATCTTCAACAAAAGCAAAATATGTTAAAATGACTGAAGCAGCAAAATAACTTTCTTGGATCAAGATACTTCCACCATTTCACATGTATGTTGATAATTAAGAAGCCATTTTCCTTGCCTTCAATCCAGTCCAAGAAGGATGTACCAAATACATTGATATCTCAATGTATTATATTAGGGAATGTGTTCAAGAAGGCTTAATCAAGCTATTCTATATTGGTATTAGAGAACAGAAAGCAGACATATTCACCAAGAATCTTATTTGAGACAAGTTTACAAAATGCAAGTCTTAAATAGAATTCAAAAGCTACACTTATAGAATATAGTTGTATTCACTCCCATAAAAGGGTCTTAGATATTTGTTTGGTTGACTTTGCCATGGGAAGCAAGAGGCATGAGTTTTGATATCCACTAAATCACAATTTTTCCATATTAGAAAATATTGCACTGCCACATGGTCATCTCAAGCAATGGAGAGTGTTGAAGTACTAACAATTAACAAATTGACTAATCATTAGAATAACAATCCTAATGAAATAATTTACAATTGTTATGACTAAAAGCCAGTCAACAACCAAAGCCTTGATTGCAACATCAGTAAGCACTTGATTCTTTTATATCTATAATATACATAAATATATATAAAGTCTATTTAAATATATATACAAGACTAGTTGTACTCTAAAAGATACAAGAAGAAATTCTCATCTTTTCCTTCTCACTTGATCATCTCAACTGTCTCAAAGACAAGTACTACTGAGATTATCAACTTGCTTTTACCAAGCTATCTGTGAAGATATACACATGAGTCCCCACTTGTAATATCTATTATTGCTATACTGTACACTTTGAAAGGGAGAGTGTCATATTCCCACTCTTTCTTCAATATCTATGAGTCAGTCTTTTTATTTCCATGATTAGCCAACAACCTTATCTCATGTTTATGAGACCAAAATACCAAAGCCATTTGGAGACCAAGAGATTGGTTAAAAAGTTGATTATAATGGCAGTAATGGTAATATGGCAAGTGACATTTGGTGTGATGATTATTGGCCATGAGTACTAAGTGAAACAAAGTGTGGCCATCAGAATTTTAGATGTAAATAGAATAAGATTATGGTTTTCACTTTTTTTCCATCATTACTCTAGTTTTTGATGAGAAATTTGTGCCATATCTTCCAACTGTTGTTATGCACATATTATGCAGGACATTTTGGAGCTTTGCACTATTAATTGATGATGTGATTATTTATTGATACATTCTTACATTTGCTTGCTGCTATCAAGTTAGTACTATATTGCTATATCTATCTCTTTGTTCTATGAATGGACATTGTATACTAGAAGATGAGTTTATCCTCATTTGGCCTAGGAAACAATGTAGATAATGATTGCAATATAATGGACTATCATATTCAGAGTCTTACATATAGTCAGCCTCAAGGCCATATCTATTATTGAGATCCAGGCCTCATTTTCTTGTTTTTTCACTGTGAACTTGTGATGCCAGTGACTGCTAAAGATGTAGAATAGTGAAATTGTGTGCCAGGATAATCAACTTGAAGGTGGTCTTTGATATAGACTATGCAATTCATGATGAAAATATCTTTTACAAGAAGGAAATTTGGGAAATGCTGTTGCATGGCTGAGCTAATCAGTAATGGTGGCAATTACAAGTTTCAGTTGTACTTATTTGGCTGAGATGGTGGGTGTGTAGACTAATAGGACAGGCAAGGTGAGGATAGTGGAAAACTCCATGTTTGAGCTGAATGCAGAGTCTCTTTGCCATGTTTGAGTGCTGAAATGCTTTGCAAATGAAATTGATCAAGGTGTTGTTGAAGGATACACTGTGGAAGAAGGTAAAAGCACATCTTTATCCTTATATATTAATCTCCATATTCTTTAGGACATAGGGCCATTTTCTTGAAGACTTGTTATTTATGACTGTCTACATCAGATGTTGTGTGATAAAATACTTACACCTGGCATCTAGCATGTGTTGCTATCCCCTTTCCTATTTAGCCTTCTACATGGACTCTGGTGTGATCATATAATACATTGCACTATCAGGAGTGCATGTGAAGCACACACTTGCAGCCTGTATTTTCATTTCTTACCAATAGTAGATATCATGGAACCTTGCATAGAGGCTCTGAGGATCTGACAAATCAAAGTACCATATATATTCTGAATGGATTTTTGAATGTTTGCAACTGGAGTAGAATAGGTTGGCATATGGCATTAATGGAACATGCAGACAATAAATACTGAGGTTTGTTACATCTGACAGTAAAAAAGAGACTTTAAGCAAGTGTAAATTGCAAATTGCAAATATAGGGGCATGGATTTGTTGTATTGTATGAAATGGTGACATACATGAACAATTATCTGAAGGCTCTACTGATAATCATGTTCAATTTGAGAGAACCACTCAGAAAAGCTATTGGATGAGGAAGAAAATTACTTGACTAGGTTATTTCATTGTGAGTATCCTATAGCAGTGATCATAGAGTTGTCAAGCCAAAAATTGTGTTGAGTTGAAGAGAGTGTTTACCTAGTGGTCAATAAAGAACAGTTCCATCAATATAGACATAAGATATACCTTACCTAGACTTGGGTGGAAAGATCAGCATTGACATGTGGAATGGTTGGAAGAATAGAAGCCTAAACTTTGTATTCATATGATGTATACTTGTGGCTTAGGGATCATTTGCAGAGCATGACTGCAGTGATCTATAATATTCTTCAGTGGGATACATGAAGAAACAGTGGAGATATAATACTCTCTCTTCCAAGGTGCACAGTACAGCAATAATAGATATTACAAATGGAGACTCACTTGTATGTCTTCACAGATAGCTTGATAGAAGCAAGTTGATAATCTTATTAAGGCTTGTCTTTAAGACAGTTGAGATGATCAAGTAAGAAGGAAAAGATGGGAATTTCTCTTTATTCTATCCAGGGTACATTTTGTCTGGTATATATAGATAGACAGACTTTATGTATATTTATGTACAATATAGATATAAAAGATAATCTAACTCATGGTATTGAAAAGCATAGAATATGAATCATGTGTTTAGAATATTCTAGCATGATTCATAATCAAGTGCTTACTGATGTGACAACCAAGGCTGTGGTTAAGGCTGTGGTTGTTGAGTCATAATTATGACTTGACTTGAGTCAGTATGACTCAGATCTCATCAGTTGTTTCAGTTAGGGTAAACAAGAACAAATACTGACTGAGTCCTGACCGATTATTAGGATAACAATCCTAATTGAGTATAGTCAAGCACTTCAACAATATGAACAGAGGGCGTCAAGACTCGGATGAAGACTGTGATGCAATAGACTACACTGTACGAATGAGAGGGAAGGAGACAGCATCAGACCTGTAAAACGTCTGGGAGTTGTGAGCTTCCGATCGAGCATTGCCAAAGTAACTGTTATGCCTAAACCACACACTTAGATTGAAGTTGTCCAAATGTGTGATAAAGTGATAATATTCTGCAATCAGGAGATTGCAGTACTCTAGCTACTTACTATATACTACAATACATGTGTTATACATGTGGTCTGACGTAGTGCTGACGCGGCCCTATGATGTAGTGTTCTGGAATGATGACGTATGTATGACATATGATCTAGAATAGGTATAGAAATGACTTGGGGCATGACATTACCCCCATTTCATGGTCGGCTGTCCCAGATGACAGACGCTTAATCTTATCTTATCTGGAGTTTTCGACTTGATTAGACGCGGGTGTCATAGACAGTTGAGGCAGCTTGTATCATTGACAAAGGATAAACTTTCCGATGCCTGAGGTACAACGTAGGCTTTCTCACCCATTTTCCTAATCCTTTGTCTTTTTGCATGTACTCTGCTCCAGATCTTTCTTCTTTCTTCTTGCTCTGCATCCAGGACCTTGTGTCAATTTCCTTTTCTTTCTTTCTTTCTACTCCTTTCCAAGTATCATCTTTCGGCCATCCTTGCTACAAACTTCCGACTCTTTCTTAGCTAGTTCGTATGAGAGCTCGGCGTCATATAGATAAAAATGAAAATACTACTACTTTGTCTGCTTGTTCTTTTGTATTCGTATTACAATTGGTACAGTTACAATTACTTCTTTCTTTCTTTCTTTTACTTTTTTTTTTCTTTTCTTTATCTCCAATGTCCAAACTCCAAACTAAAATGAAAAAACTTGAGGAAGAGAGGGTGACAGTTCTCTTCAGGAATCCTTGCTCGCCTTGTATGTTTGACCTGGGGACTACCCCCATTTCAGGTCCGACCTCTGGGAGGGCGCTAACAAGGAGGAGTAAAAAAAAAATGGACCATTTTACTCCCTCATATCCCCTTGTAGGGGAGCTCGCTTTGCTTTGCTACTTCGGGAGAGGGGAACGGGCTGCGCTTGTTCTACGCATTTCTCTCTCCGTTCCCCTACCTCCATTTCATGGTCTGGACTCCCAGCCAGATGCTAAAAAAAAGTGGTCGTCTTTTTGCTGGTGATGTTGTATGGTTTGAGGATTATGATGGGGGGTGGGCGCATTATGCTACGTCTAGGCTGTGCCTGGCCATCTCTTTCTCATCTCTTTTTACGGGTGGTGAGGGTGGGGTTGTACATCAGTTTTGGAGGACTCTTGGCCAGGCATGTTGCATCCGGCTTGTTTCCTCTACTAGTAACATGAATATATTTTTTATGTTTTCTATTCCACCAGTATAGTACATCCACGATTAATGGGGCTCCTCCTCGAGGACCCCAGCATGCCATCCTCTGTTTCAACACTCTCCATTCTCTTCTTCTTTTTTTTTTAACGCATGGGTAGAGGTGATACTCTTTCAGGCATCTAGAGTCTCGGCCCGAGGCTTCGACTGTGCCTATACTCAAGCAGGGGTGGGGAGTGCTCTATATTATTTCTTTTTATTTTCCTCTAGCGGCATCCAAAGTCTGATCTGTCGCAACTGTGCTGACGGCGCAGCATCCAGAGTCTTGACCTCGTCTAGACTGTGCCAACATTGTGGCATCCAGAGTCGTGACCTTGTCTTGACTGTGCTGACTATTCTATTTTCTTTTCTTATCTTGCATAGGGCGGGAGTCGTGCCTGGGTCCATGACCCAGGGTCTCGACCATGCTAGCCTCCTCATCGTAAATGTTGACGAGGAGGATGGAGATGCAGAAGGGAGGGGGAAGAGATTGTGCTCACAGTAAACTTTCATGAGCAGGCAAAACAAGTGTGGGTGGTGTATCGTGTATTCCACCTAAGTGGGGAATTGGCAAGTGTGGTGGGAGATGGCGGAGGGTACGGTACTAAGGCCTGCCACGCTGGAACGAAGCTTTCCAGGCAGGTATATGATGGTGATGGTGTTCGGATTATACGCTCACGATAAACTTTTGCAAGTGGACATTATGAAGGGCAGCAAAGGGGCTGACTATTTTTATTATTTTCTACTCTCCTACACTTATCAGAGAGGTACTACAGCAGGTGCTAACTATCGGCCTCCTACACTTATCGGAGGGGCACCATTCAGTCCATACTATTTTCTCTTGCATCCCCTACACTTATCGGGATATGTGCCATTTCATCTCTTTTTCTACTTATTCTCCTCCTATGCTTATCAGAGGGGCAAATGAAGACGGGGGTGGTGGCATGCATAAATGAGGGGTGCACAGGGGTAGAAGCTGGACTCTCCTACACTTCTTGGAGAGGGGGCTAACGAAGGGGACGCAATGTACCCGGCTACAAGAGCATGTGGGTACCAAATGTGGGAGTGGGATGAAGGAACGTCTTCTTTGGCAATGAATGTTCTTCGACAGCTTGTAGATAGTGTTGGCGAATGGAAGTGAAAGATGCTGGTGCGGGATGGTGGTCAATTGGAGTATCTGCGTGATGTTTACAGCATGAAGCTGACCGGTAATCACACAAACTGCGGGGGACAGGTATCATCTCCCCCCAGATACACTTGGGTCAATGTCACCCAGGAACCACCCCTAGTGCACTATGGGGAACAGCAACTTTATCCATATTTATGATGCCAGATGAGCATATGTATAGCACTTATATAGAGTGCTAGACTCTGGGCTTCACGCGCCCAATGGGTCCCCCTTGAGCCTGGGGTCCAGCTATACACAGCATCTTGAGGAGGGAAGAACTGGTGTGATCAGCGGCGCCAGCCTCAGTGGAAGGGGATGGGAATCACTCGCCCACCTAAACGATGGGACAAGGGCAAAGACAAAAGAAGGTGGGGGGCAGGTCAGCAAGGAAGGGGAAGGTGGTTCGGGGGAAAGGATGGTGATCACAGAATAATGTTACGCCTAAACCACACACTTAGACTGAAGTTGTCCAAATGTGCAATAAAGTGATAATATTCTGCAATCAGGAGATCACAGTACTCTAGCTACTTACTATATACTACAATACATGTGTTATACATGTGGTCTGACATAGCGCTGACGCAGCCCTATGATGTAGTGTTCTGGAATGATGACGTATGTATGATGTATGGTCTAGAATAGGTATGGAAATGACTTGGGGCGTGACAGTAACCCCTACTGAGTCTCATGCCGGGAACGCCGCCACTGAGCTCTGATGCGATGACAGTGGCCGGGAAGCATCCATTGCCTGTAGATCTCATCGTATGGCCGCACAAAGCCCGGAGAGTGTCCGAGACCTCGCGAAAAAAAGCCATTGGCTGGTAAAGCGAGCATATCAGACAAGGCGAGTGCAGAACCACGATCTCTGAAGGAAAACGAGAGTCAGAGATACGGTGCCATTGGAATTTGGTGAAAAGCGCCAAGTAAAACCGCCGATATCGGACGCGTGTGGTAGTGACTCAACTAGTGATGATTAGTACTCGGGTTGCCAATGGGAAATGCATCATCATCATCATGACATCGCCGGCTGAGCTCGACTCGCAACGTCACTCACCACATAGTGTGTTTGGCGCACTGGTGAGTTCGCCACAGTCGTGGTGGTATCATAGTATTCCGACGGACATGATCAATCGGTTGACCGCGGAATAACTGGCAGATGGACAGACGGGCAGGTCGTATCTCCCGCCTGACGGACGAAATTCACATTGGTGGATCAAAGGGAACAAGTAATAGTGTTTCACTATCGTCCGACCGACGCGGCCGCATACATAGGGCTACTGGGAAATCGGGAGCGTCCGGAAGTCAATCATTAGCATTCGGTCCTAGGTATTCGAGTTCTATGTATAGTACACGGAGAACGCATGGCATGAAACATAATCGTCGTGAGAGGGTGGGTAATAAATGGTCATGGAAACGATACAATCAAGAAAGGGTAGAAATCGAGAATGAAATGAACGAGAGTGCGCGCACACGGACAGTGGCATGTTCGTGCACGTGGATTTCAAACTTGGATGGATGAAGGTGGTGGGGATCTTCACCGCGTGAAACCCCAAAACCCGCTGGAGTCGACACACGCATCGCAACCCGCATCGCTCAGGTGCGCCGGTTGGGGCCGTGCCCTCTGTGCGCATCCGTGGCAGACGTACGAAGGTGATCCACCGTAAACCATTCTCGTCTTCCCGAGCCTAGATAGTGGGTCAACCATCATCGTTGTCGCCACGCGCGCGCGAGAGGATCATCGTGGTGCCAAGATGGAGACTTGATAATTCAGAAGGCATTGAAATCTAGATAGTACATCTATTATGAACTACTGCAGGTCTTCATGCGATAGCACGACAATCTAATGATCAATTGCTGCACTTGAAGCCATCTATTTTTGGGCAGATGACGACACGGACTTCGAAGTGACTTGTTTTTGCGGAACCGCAGCAAGAACTCGAGTCATGGTTGCCCGCCCAGCCTGATAAAGACTGTCGCGTGCAATGAATTGTCATACCCCAAAGCTATCCTCGACCACCATGCCAATTCCCCTTCCACCCCTTCGCAGTGACGGGAATGGAACGTATAGGATACACATAGTAGGTAATAGTGGTATGTCACTCCCGCACCCGTTGCGCTTCAGTGGTCTCGAAACAAATTTTCTTGCGATCAGGGACGGGAAAAGTAGGTCTTGCCACAATGATTTCCTGAAATCCTTGGGGTACACGTCTCTTGTAGACCACCCTCGGTGGCTATCTCTCTGCAAAGTTGAACGTGTCTCATATTTCCCTCGATAAGATTGCTTGGAAACCTGGTTGGCAAAGAACAGAGGACGATGAATTCAAGGACAAGGTCGGTGCATTGATGACACAGAATGCCAAGGGCTGGGTCATGGACGGGGATTACCGAGCATTGGGGACACTCGTTCCTGACAACGCGACGGACATAATCTGTTGGTGCTTCTTGGTCGCATGACTGCATCATGTTTCGCTCATTCGATCACTCACAGGGCTAGATCCACCCTTGCACTATTACCTTCCTCGTCTCCTCTGGCGGACATCGATGCGCCTTTTTGGCTTTCGTCCTTCGTGCGCTGAAGGATGCAAGGATACATGGGGAGAAGTTTTCTCGAGCGAAGGGATCGTCTGGTTCTGCGTGACGAACCACGCCGTTGCACGGACCAAATATGCAGCGTGGCATTCACGGATGAAGTTCGAAGTAGGGGGAAAGATGGTTCGTCTGGATGAGTCTCGTGGCGAACTGGCTAGATGGAAAGATTGCCTTGAGGAACACGTTCGGGAAATGTAGATTGTATGATGTATGTGCGGTGCATGCAGCCAGAACAATGATGGGCGAGTAGAATAGATCAACAGAGCTTCTGGGGGACCCAGTCGTCAATGCGAGTAACCGTTGGTCATAAGGACCGAGCCTTGAGGGGACTCAAAACTTGTGATATTACTATGCGAAGCTCAAAAGGTATGCGCACCATCAAAGTATCCGTCTGTGCTAAACAGGCGATCTGATGCACAACTTTAACGTGACCTGCTATTCTCCTAGCACCGGCGCAGCGAAGTGAACAGAGTTCCCAGCTTGTAATAGGAGCACCGGGAACATGAAGACCTCGTCATGCTAATTTAGACCCAGATCTTGTTTACTATAACATCAAATTGTTGGTGCAGATAATGCGGACAGTGGAGAAGACGGATGCTCATCCGGATACTATGAGCAGACATACTGCTGAGTGGGATAGTACAAAAAGCTGAGCACACAGGATAAAGCGGAGATTAAAGTGCGGGTATAAATGATTCGCCTATATTATCTAAGCGTAACGAATCATCGTTCCACGATCACGAGTCACGCAATTCGGATTCCAAGGTCACACTGCTATCGTAAACCTAAAGCATACTGAGATCCGGATCGATCTAATCACATTGGGCGAGGAAAAAAAAAAGGCTCGTGATATGAAGACCGTATAGCTGTGTTGGCCAACTCGAATAATGCGATGCGGATCAGGTAAACAAAATGCGTGTACTGCTAATACAGCATCCCGCGCTGTCGGGCGCAGCCGCGGGTAGGACCAGCACCTGACCATCAACGCCCAGTGTTCATTTTCGAGCCCTACGTGTGTTGGACGACTGGGTGGTCTGTGCGCATCCAGCTTTAGAGCGACAACCTGATATTCGTTCTTGTCCTTCCATGGGATCTCCCCAGAGAGTACCTAGCGTGAAATTCAGTCATTGTCAGTATACCTGGACAAATCCTACCTCGAACATGATACACCCAAACGAGTATACGTCCCCTGATGTATGAGGCTTGCTACCAGACAGTCGCTCAGGTGCTGCCCATCTTACCGCTCCGACATTGCTTGTGCTCGACAACCATTCCAAGTACGATAGGCCAGATTGCAGTTTTCCAATGGTACAGGCAAGGCCGAAATCGCTTATTCGTGGATTATTCTCCTCATCGATCAACACGTTGCCCTGGAGAAAAGATAAATGGCCATTCGGATAAAAGTACTCGACATACGCTATGCAAGTCTCCGTGGGTCACCGGAATCGAATGTACTACCACAATACCAGTTAGAAACATAACGAAGTGGGAGTATCAATGGTAACGTACGATACTCGAGCCCAGACCCAATGCCATGCACCTGAAAATTCTCAGTGCTTGATATGCAACTGAAGGATTTAAAGCCTCACCAACATTAAACGCTCGACTATTGTAAGCGTTTCCCCTTTTCGCTTTAAAAAGGAGTGCAGGGTACCATTTGACATCCACAGTAACACCACTGCAAGTGTTGGTCCGAAGCTATGTGTCACACCAAGTAGCGGAACAATGTTAGGGTGCTCAAGTCTTCTCAGAAGACCGAGCTCTCGACGGAGGGCCTGAAACAGGATCAATAGATGAGCCAATGGGCTGAAGACATGACCAACCTTGTTATTTGAACCGACTTTCTTCTGGTTTGCATCCGCATCCTCGGATTCAAAATACCGCAAAGCCTTCACGGCAACCTACACGCAGTGAACGGGGAGCAGGGGCAAGAAAACATGATATTTTACTAGAGACGAAGAGCCTGGAGCATTCCTGTACCTGCATTTGTAAACATCACCGAATGCACCTGCAGCGGCGAGAGTAGCGGAGTCCCGAGCAACTTGGTCTGTGAGATCAACTAGTGGATGATCCTTGAGTTTTGATCTAGGCGAGGTAAATCAGCCATCCCAACCGGTAGACACATAAGAAGGCGAATGACTCGCCTAGATTTTTGAGAAGGTATAGGGAGTAACGATGCAAATCCAGTGTGATGGTACTCAACGGTGGGAGGTGGGAGAATGCTGCTTCCTGGCTTTCACAGCAAGTGTACAACCTGTCAACACATGATGGGGGTACAATTTTGTTTGCCGCGTGGGGTGGGAGACAAAGTTGTAGCGAGGGACCCACGTATATGTTATCCAGTGCGTCATTGGTGATGTTTAGTCAGGATGGCTCGACGAGCATGTGCCTAGTTGATTTTTCGTTCACGTGACAACGAACGCGTTCAACTCGCCGGTTTCATCTCCAACTTCATCACGCTACAGCTGCATCCCTTCTTGGTTTACTCAACGATGGTAGTCATCACATTGAGAGTACTCTTTGCACACTGGCTTGCCTTCCTCGACGCCCTACAGTCGTTCTTCTGGACCTCTACGCCGCACATGCTGTTGTCCGCCGTCTTCCCGGGGCTCATCGAAGACGACTCCAAGTTCTCGCACACCCCTCCCGTGCCACAGATCCGCGATCCATCGCACTATAGTGTCTCCACTGACTTTGGGACAATCTGCCTTATTCCAACTATCTTCCAAACATCTTTTGTTATGAATATTTCCTGTGGTATTGACGACCCAGCCTTTGTTTCAGATCATGCTTATTCGACAGCGTCATTTCATCGTCATGTAATCCTGGACACTCCTATTACTGTTGTACACGAGGATGTCCCTCTAACTTCTGCAGAGATTGGGGTAAGTTGCTCTACGCTCGCTCAAAGTATCTGACTCGGTTTCAAATAGGTTATTCACACACAAACTAGTATGGCTCCCTATGGGGCCCGCGGGCTCAGCTTTTGTCCTTTCTTGGCTGGCATTGTTTACATTCATTCACTACTGCATCTGTATATGTTCTTGATGGTATGCGTCTGTTCTCGCCTCGCACACGACCGCTGACCATAGGATAAGATACCGTCACTGTTAAACCACTGGTTCGAGGATGTGCTGGCTTTCGAATCACTACAATCCACGGAAATAATACACGGTTCCTGGTTCCTACAAACAAGTCTATGGATGATTCCCCGCCACCTGCTCCGATATGGTGTTCGCAAGGCTGCCTCGTGTCTATATCGCATTCGAAAAGCTACCCGCAAACAAGGCCCTCCACAAATCCCACAAATCATACTCGTGCGAGCGGATGGAGAAGCTGTCCCAGTCGATTTCGCGGAAGATAATTGTCTAAGCGTGGGTACTACCCTTGAAGCAGAAATCATTGAGACGATTTACTCTTCAGGAAAAGACATCCGATGGCGATGAGCCCTTGAAAGTGGCTCAGCTCTTTACTTGCATGGACGAGAGCCACGTAGCAGCGAGATCCGAGGTGCCACCAACAGGGGCAGCTTCCCACCGGGCGGAATACCGAGATGGGGTCGGAGCCCAAGACGGACTGGAATTGATCGTCTCTGACTCTACCGAGGACCCATCGGCACTCAGGAACCATAAATCTGACGAGCAACTGCAAATATCTCCTGTCTTTGCTGATATCGCGTGCGAAGATTTGCGATCCCTCGAGAGGGATATACTTGTTGCAAATCCTGAAATGCCAAGCAGATACAACTCCGGTTTCGATGAGCGGACGAGTCCACCTGAACGAGTAGAATTTCTAGGAACAGCTATCGACGTCATTCGTCAGGACGATTCAGATGGTCTTGACGAGCTGGAGCGTTTGGACCAGGATTTTCTAGCCTTTAGCCCATGGATTCTCGTTGACTACCCTGGCACCGACGAAATGGGAGCATCGTCCATGACCTTGAGCCCAGTGAATTCCTTGGTAAGATTGCAAGTCACCCCAACTCTGATGAGGAACAAGCGACTTGCGGGGGTGCAGGAAGGGCCACGGCAAGTATCTCTTGGAACCCACTACGCGGACAAGTATAACCGGGCATGGAGTCCTGGATACCTCGAGGGAGATAGCTTCATGCCTGCGCAGATCCCTGCGATGCGGCCTTTCGATGCCTCGGCCGACGGGCAAGATGTAACATTGCCAAAACAGTTGACTAAAGCCATCCTCCCGGTTGTTTTTGGCGAAGAGGAGTCTGTAGAGAATGACACCATGCTCGCAGAACTTTTGTTACTATTCTTATCCGAAGAGCCGATCGTGAACCTTCCTTTGCTGGTAACTATACGCGAAGGTATACGATCAGTGGAAATGGATGCTATCACTCCTACTGCGCCAATCGAGGACATCGCTACATGTTCGCATATCGAAGTACTCTTCCCGATCGGGCCTGTCACAGTGATCAATATGAGCGGTATAATCAAAGCAGAGGAACAAGGTACGACGGCGCTGGGGGTCATGAGACCGGACCAAGATCTACCTCAAACTCAAAACGGCAACGAAGCAGTACGCAAAACCCTGTGTCTCGCCGCTCGAGAAGATAGACCATGTCTGTCAAGTCCATCCATCGAATACTCGAGTTCGCTTTGTTTCCATGTGGTCGATTGCGAGCCACCCCGTGGAGGCGTTCAGGCTCTGGAGAAAGCGTCGTCGGCTCCGCCGATAGACCCTCATATTGGTGTGCCAGGTGCCAGCCCCAGCCTCAGAATCCCGAGGTCAAACCCAAGCGTCGTGACGGACATTTTTGGAAGGAATGAACGCGAACGGGGCTTCGAGATCTTGTACGAAACTCCTCGATACCGCACTGACGGAATAGATCAAGCAGAACCTCTTCAGAACGCTAGAGGTCCTGCTTCCGCCTTCTTTGATCCGCGCGAAGAGCCTAGTACGGAAGATCTCTCTGATATCCCAGTGACCAAGTTGCTAGTGACCAGGCTACCTGAGCGGATAACTGCGCTACCGCACGCATGCAACGACGCGAGCTCTCTGTCGATGATGATGATGTTCGCGGAAGAGGAAACTCCCAGACCGGACCAGGGGGAGGACCGAGAAACGGAGACTATACCCTGGGACCATAAGAATTCGACATCAAAGCCTGCTTCAAAACGGACCTTGTTTAGCTCTATGCATGCGCCTTCTGAACCACTGCCAACCAATGATCATGTTAATCAAACAACGATTCTTCTCTATGAGACACCACCGATTGCGACCTGCTCCGCATCTTTGGGAGGTTCGGAAGAGACTGGAGGTACTAGTATGGTCGTCGAGACCACATCCGAACGCAAGCAAGATCTCGATCTCTCCACATCCATCCATGCACCACAGATGGCGTCGAAGGTGGAAGCACAACCCTCGGTCGCAAAATTTCGACATGAAAGTAGTCACGATCGTCGTCGGTCTGCTTCAAGCCCAATAGTTTCCGAAGAGCCCAAACGATGTCCACCCAATTGGGCAGCGATGCCAGACGTGGTCGAGGCGTTCCGTAAGTTCAAACAAGCTCCTGATGCGAATACAATACGACGGGTTTCGTCCTTCTCCGAAACTTCGAGTCGGGGACTGGTCGTTGGTCCGAAAGGACTCGCGACCCATTCGCTGAACAATATCTCTGCCATAGCCAACATTCAGAGCAACTGTATGCATAGAAGTAATTTGCTGCTCGTTCGGGACGTCGTGTCTTCCGACCCTGCTGATTTCAATTTACGCAGTTGGTGAGCACACTCGGATCGCGTTGGATCGGACTGACGGATGGGTGTCTTCAGCAGTGGCTTGAGATCGAGAGTCGACGGTATGGATGCGATTCCAGTACGGCAGGTCTCATACCCTGGAATACTTGATGTTGCATCCTATGAAATGATCCCCTTACCTTCCAAGGTCGACGCTAGTTTGAGCTCAAGAGCTGCAAGCTCGACAGGAATCCAACGCCCACACAAGTGCGTGAGTGCGAGTGACTAGTGATATTGTATTGATCGCGAACCTTTTGAATGATGTGGCAGCACCCGGTTACCGCGCGGTGCAGAGATAGAAACAATTCCTAGCTTTCGACACTGGATGGCTTACCGGGGTTGAGGGACTCGGAGGCGGGCATCCTGTACAGTTTGGCTTGGAGCGTGGACCAGGCCACTTGCGAGTTATTCCTCTGCGGTTAAAATTTTCATGCTAGTTAGATTTGTCGTATTTTTTTGTATTTCAATCTGGCCGAAAACCTTTCAGTTTTCGTTTCTACACGAAGCAAAGTTGAATACCAAGAACTTGTTGGCGAGCGATTCGTCGGGGTCGCTAGAGGTCATATACCTAATATGGATATTTTCAGACTCCGCTTCTATCCATGCAATGGACCGAGTTCACTGTCCTCCGCTCGACGTCAACGCCCCGTTCCAAGGCTTTGTTACCTGTTCAAATCTACCGTGAGTACGACTTTACTACATTCCATACACTCCTGGAGCGAATTGCGTGACGGAGACGATCTCCGGAGCTGGATGGCTGGTTGTACACGCGGATGATCTGATCTCGTCCTCCTCCAGCCTTAGCAGGTCCTTGCAGTACGTCGTCCTTCGATGCGCGGCCCCTAGTGTTAGCGACGATTGGTTGACTGGTCCCTGGGTCTGAACAGCACTCGACGCCAGAGAAACTCTATTTCACGCCCGGCATGCTCATTTCCAAGCAGAATAGACGCATCATTTACGAGAACCTCTTCAAGGGTGCGTATGTGTTCGCTGATGGCGTCTCTGAGCGTTTCTCGCGTGCTGACCTGCGCTTGTTCAATGCCTTTTTTGTCCATCATTTCCTACTGTCTACCTCGGTAACACATACATGTCACCGTAGAGGGCGTTCTCGTCGCCAAGAAAGACTTCAACGCACCCAAACACGAAGATATCGACGTGCCCAACCTCGAGGTCATCAAGGCGATGCAAAGCCTGACCTCCAAAGGCCTCGTCAAGACCCAGTTCTCGTGGCAGTGGTACTACTACGTGCTCACGCCCGAGGGTGTGGAGTACCTCCGAGAGTGGTACGTCTCTCCTCTCTTTTTCGTTCTTTGCCTCTGTATGTGTGTGTGTGTGTTGGATCGGAAAGCATGCCTTGTTGGGTGAGTGCGACGTACTCACGATGTTTTCGGTAGGCTGCACCTTCCCAACGAGATCGTCCCCGCCACACACAAGCGCGCGGCTCGTCCTCCTCGCCCAGCTACCGTTCGTCCCGGCGCTGGCGAAGGTGGCGCCCCACGCCCACCTCGTGGCGACCAAGAAGGCTACCGGAGAAAGGAGGGTGGCGCACCTGCAGACTTCAGGCCATCCTTTGGTGTCGGTCGAGGTGGGCCTTGAGAGACCAAAGCTCATATACTCCTTGTTGCGGGTGATCTCACGCCAGACAGAGGGTAGAGTTCGCGGCCCCTTGTTTTCCGTTCCTCGAAAAAATCGTTTCTATGAGCATGTCGCATGTATAGTGTATGCTATATGCTATGTGCTATCGACCACGCTTCGTCTGCACACGCTGTGTTAGTGAGCCCGACGGGGACTGTGCCGATGTACAATCACCATTTACCAAAGTATTCGACGACATCACGGATCACCCCCGCCCCTCGTTCTGACCTGTACGTTTCCTGACGCGCCTCGATGACCTGCTTTGAAAAGGAGCTAGGGCGGACATCAACGGTTAAAGTCCAATCAAAGAGAAAAGACGACACAAGACCTAGTTTTGCTGCAGTCTGCAGAACCGCTGACGAACGCCCTCGCCTGCACGACCACCAGTTTGTCCAGGATGCCGAGCACGCCAGGATCACCCAACAGGGAATCATTCACGTCGAGCCTGCCCTCGACGTACGGATAACGCTGCAACTGCTCTGCGAGATCCGTGAGCGTCCATTCGTCCAGCTCGCCTCCGGACTGGAACGCCCCGACCAGCATCTCGATCGCGTCGTCGTGTTCGGACGAGAGGTGCTTGAACGTGCTCGACTTTCTCGAGGGGCTGTACCTTTGCAGCGGGCTCCTACTCTCTGTATGGCTCGCGCCACTGTTTAGCGGCCACTTGTAGCCCGCGGGGAAGCGTGCGTCGTTCGTGAACGTACTGAGAGGGCGGGGATGGTCCGTCGCAAGCCACACGTGTTGCACGTTTTTGCCTGTCGCGTCGTCCTCTAGGAGCGCATGAAGAGTACTGACCAGCGAGGCCGCGCACCACGCTAAATTTTGCACGGGCACGTTCTCCATTCTCCAGTGCACGCCGAGGAACGGACCTAAGTTATCTGCGAGGCGCTCCGCAAGGTCGTACAGCACGGGAGCGTAGTGTAGATTGAAGCCCGCCTGTGTCGAGGCGGTAAAGAGTGGGTAACGGAGATCGTAATCGAGAACGAGGACATCCATGTCTGTGAGCGAGAGATGGGACGCGTTCGTATATTGATATGGATCGTATTCGTCGTACCCTGGGACCGTTGTCAGATCGAATCCGAAATCAGGGTCCGCATCCATGTCTATGTTGCCCGACAAGAGCTGCAGAAGGTGAGATGAAGTGTCTACTTCCGTTCTGAGCGAGCCCGAGTCAAATGAGACAGATAGTGCCATCTCCGGTAGAGAAGACCGTAGCCGGGTAAGCTTGGATTCGAGACAGGTCAACGTCTTTGAATTGACGTCTGACTTTTCGATGATGAACGGAATGCCTTCCGGAATACTTTGAACTCCCAGTATATCCCGACGGCCTCGAGGCATGGTTTTCATAGACACAGAAAAGCTGCTCGGTAGCACCGGTCTCTCGTCAACCCACCTCGCGAACCGTTCGAAATCGATAGCCGGCCAAGTACTAGGAGCGTTGTCTCGGCGAGCCAGGCCACTCGTATCATAGTAAGCGTCAAACGACCACTCGGCACACGCGCTCAGCCGACTCTTGCCAACGTTGGGCAACACGATTGTTCGATTGAGTTGTTTCGCGAGCACCAAGAGTTGGATGAAGTGGTCCCGCGCTTTGGATTCTTGTTCTCCGACGCGGACTGGGAGGAGAAAACGACAGGTACCATTGCAATACATCGAGTCGTACGAGGATAACTTCGTGATGTCGTCCTGGCGAGAGTGCTCGTCGACCTCCGCCGCTGTGAGACGTTTGCTATCGAGTTCGTCTGGAAGGCGAGTGATGGGAGGCGGCCATTTGTTGGGTTTCGCGCGACCTGGTTCTTCAGTAGGCATGGCACGGTCGCCTGCCTCCCAGCGGGTCCCTGAACTGCGACTCGATGGGGACGCCGTCACGACATTCCTTGCCAAGTTCGGGTTTTGCACCGACGAGAACGAGGATTGTTCCAGCTCCCACAGAACGAGGTAGAGCACGATGGTGACGACGATGAGCGCTACGAGCATCGCGCCTCGCAGTGCGTCCGGTTGAGCTACTACCCATTGAGGATGTCGAGCATGGGTCAGACTGTCTTTGCGAGGAACTTCAACGTCCAAGTGGGTATCCCTAGTTTCGGAAAGCCGATTCGATGGCCTAGGAGTCAAGGCGAGTGACTGCTTGAGTTGTTTCGTCCTCCTGGTTGGGTTGTGTGACTGCATGGCAACTAATCAAGCACTCTTTGTTTGGCTCGACCGTTGACCTTTTCTGCACCACTACAATCAGCTAGTAATGATATCTTCGGACCAGCCTTCGTAGGTTAACGGCACCCGTCTTTTCTCTTCCCGTGGCTCCACCAAGCCTACTAGTCCCTGCCACGCAGCATTGCCAAGACCGCGTTCAGGCCTCGCAGCTACCTGCATCCTGGTATTTCGAGCACACCGACACACCGTCGGGGTTTGTGAGCTACTGCGAGGTGATCCCGCCCGCCAACACAGCTCACGCCCCGGATCGCTTTGCTTGCGGCCGGGAAGCGCGACCCGCTTTCGCGCATCCCCTCGCCATTTCCACTCATTCGCCTTACCCACGGCTCTCGCATCTCTCACGTCGCACATCTGTAGCCTTGTCCAAACATGAAGTATAAACCCTCTCTCGACTGATGATGATTGGTTTCGTTAAAGTGGTGGGGTACTGAGAGAAATTCCGCGCTCGGAAAATGTTATATGCTATGTACACAAGTACATTTGCACAATGAGGATAACGAAGATCGGATACTGTGTTCTGACTGTAAACGATAGCACGAAGATGGAAAGCATATTCGACAAAAGAGAATAAGTGAATATTACAATGTCGTTTTCGAGCGCTCCTGGACAGGTCGTGTCAGGTTCACCTCACTCTTCAACATCGCCCAATCATTACTCGAAAACCTCGATCGGTCCGATCGGCTGGGATACCGCAACTTCCTATCATCCCAGGCCGGCCTCCATTTGTGCCACACACCCAGAGAAGGCGGTGTGCGAGCGTGCTCGTCATTGTACGCAGCAAGTTGTGCATCGTCCGAGTCGTTGAGACTGTCTGACTCCCAGGTGTCTGGAGTGCCACCCTCGCTTTGCTTTCTCCATTTGTGGATATACTCGATCCACTCGGTATCGTCCTCGATGACCGTGTCGTCCGTAACGGACTCTTCGTCGTCTTCGGATGATTCAATGGGGTGAATTGCCCGTTGTTGTCCTCCGTGGTATCGGCCACCTGAATTTTGACTACCCTTCCCTTGAGAGCGCGAGATACTTCTAAGGCCTTCACGTCTTGGAGGGTGCTTTGGTTGAGAAGAATCATCCTGCCCTTCTTCGCGTGGAGGATGAGATTTGGAACGGTGGGGGAGCCATGCACTGGGAACATTCGTCTCCGTCCACGTTTCGTACAGAGTTCGAATGTAATCCAATAATAACAGACTAGTGGGGGTAGGAGAAACCTTGGCCAGAAATCCTTTCATTGGGACAGTTTCGCGCCCTCGGAGCTTTGATAATTTCTCACCAGTATTGTAGATGACGTAGTGAGGTTGAACATGGCTGCTAAGAGCCCCAAGTTCAGAGTAAGGTGGAGGGTAGGATTCATGATCATAACTATTGACCTCTGGGAAGCGACAGATGACCTCATTAAATGGGGGTACAGGAACAACATAGTACTTGAACGTTTGATTTTCAAACCGCTACATAGCAGTCAGCGAGCGCCGGAAACAAGCAGAAGAAGCAACCTTGGCGAGATTGCTCGTCGGGGACTCATCAGTCAAGTACACGTTCCACATATCTTCAACAATCCTCAGTTCGGGGACCAGGATCCACTTTGAATTGTCAAACATCGCATGCCAATCCGCTCTCACTGCAACGAAGGTCAGTGTACCCAACTTGAAAGCGAAGTATATACCCACGGTGCAACACATTATACCTCGTGTCGAGGTTGAGGCCATCATATCCCATCTCCCACACATATTCCAATTGCGTCAGCTGCGATGCACAACGACTGAGCACAATCCAACATCAAAAACACAAATACACCTACCGTTTTGCGTTCGATGGCTTTAGGTACAAGGTGGCACAGTTCGACTGGGATTGGACAATTGGTAATGAGACAACGTCCCTCATTCGGGTCCATATCCCGTGCATTTTTCCTTTGAGAAGGGCTAATATTGCTACCAGCCTTCTTTCGACCTTTCGGAGTGGTGTTGTTTTGTATACCCCCGGCTTCGCGTCTCTCAGCGTCTGGATCATACAAATCAGAGTCCGATGATGGTGGACCAACGTCGTCGACCTCGAGAGTTTGGAATTCTTCTTCGAGGGTAGGTAGTTTCATCGAGCCTGTGTGATGCGAGCGCGACGACTGTGAACGAAGTTTGGGAGGCATGTCGTCGAAAGAAGGGAGCTGTGAGTGACCATCCTCATACTGGGACTTTATATCTGTCAAGTCCACCGTGCCCACCTCGCGTGTGCTATTGTTTTCCACATGACCCATTTTACCGAGGTCCACTGCAGTCCACAGTGGCGGGGAGGGTTGTTTCAACATGATCATGTTGTATTTCCATACATGGGGTGATGATAAACCCGAAATGGTTGTACAACGAGCGCCGATCAGGTCGGCTTGCTCTGGAAGCAAAAATAAAGAATAGGAATATCAGGGTTACTCAGGAATCTAGGGAGTTCCTGCTGAATTGGTCCTGTATCTGTTTCGTTTTAGGTACCCCTAATAACATGTTTCTCGCTGCCAATGGACCTACACATCTGAATCTTAATCCTGCTTTCCCTACACGAGTTGACAGCTCAGCTTGCTGTGTGGTCAGCATCATAGTAAGCACGTCAAAATGTCTTTATCGAACAACTACCAAAGAAGGAGTTAGATAGCTTCCGCTTTCATCATACGCACACAGGATGGGTATATTGGAGTCGTAGAAAACATCGAGCAACAAGAAAGTAGAATCACTCACGATTGTCGAGGTCTGAAATGTTACGGGCACAAACCGTCATAGATTCGATGACGAACAGAAGAATTGTGATAATACTGGGGAAATGATAGGGAAATTAATATCGTTTCATCCATAGCATCCATGCGCTTCGATGTACCCCATTTTTCCACGTGGACACATTTCTGGGGTTTGGACGATTGTTGATGTATTTCTCACTTGCTGTGTGGGTGATTTTTTTTCTGATTGGCGCCAATAGTTTCTCAAGCGATACGTCGTTTCACAAGTATATTTTTGGTTGGAACTGACTTCTCGTGGCTGTCGCGACCACTCAAGTCCTCTATGAAAATGCGAACACCTGGGACTCGCACCCACAGCAGATTGATCATGCAAGGAGCTACCCACGATGTGACAGCTCGACTGCAGCATCACATCTGGTTCGGAAGAGTGGCAAAAAGGAGAAATATATGCATTCCATGTGTGGTTCGACATGAGACCCAGTTCTTTTCGATACCCAATCAATCTATGAGTCCGGCAAACTTGACTCAGATTGTTGACATCAAATGTGGTATAAAGTTTTCAACGAAAGAACCTTCCACAACCCATGCTTATCATAAAAGACGGAGGTCAGCGGTCCACGCAGACGTTTCAAAGATACTCACTGTCATATCAGAGCGACGGTTTGACCCATCAAGTTTCTCAGAGCCTGTCTTTCTGTTGCGGAACCGACTGGAGATGTGAGCGTCTTAAAGTTGACCATCTCATCGGCGTTGACACGCGTCGAGTGTTCTTTGATAGAGATGGAATGGCCCCACCATTGGAGTTGCTAGATTGACCCTTGCAGCGACCAAGACAGTCAGTGTAATAGTGGAAGTCACGAATGGGATGCGTATCCTAGAACGGAGGCCTCCCTAAGGAAAATATGATTTGACCTAGCCACATTAAAGAGGCTACGTCTGTCCAAGAGACCACGAACGTCGGGTCTGTCGTGGTTTCATTTTAAATGTCTTTGGGCACTATATACTCGATGGTAAGTAAGACCTGGGCAGGCCCATCGCGCATGTAGTTCTTGTTTTGGAATGCAACGACCAACGTGCGGTTCTGGAGCTGAGATTACCGTCTTCGTTCGAACTATTGTAAGCTGAGTGTGTCGGGATGAATCGACTCGGATATGTGACTGTGGCTTGTCTGAATAAGTGTAAGTCATCAACATTGTAACAGACCAACAGCCACGACTGGCATGTGGGGTGCGAGTGACGATGACTCTCTGTCTCGTAGTTACGTAATCATTTGCGGGGCTATATGATTTCGCACAAGTTAAAGTCCCGGCCAGAGTCCTCAATGTTACTTTATCGCGAGGCATTGGGGCCCAGTTCTCAGTGACCGGAGAAAGAATTAAGCTCGCGAATCTCCATAACTGCGGAAGTTTGACAAGCTGCAGAGGAACCCATAGCAGACCCTGGCTACTTGTCGTCTGCCGAGTTGTGGCATGCGTACATCGTGACACGAACTGAGTTTCGGAAGAGTCCCTACTACGGACACCTCGGGACGCAGTTATGGCTGCTAGACTGAATCTGGCTGCATGGTCGAGTGAGTTCTGGCGTAATACGTCGGTCGGTCGCTGCCGGAATGCTAACTCAACCCCAGCTACTTCGACGTTGTTATCCTGAATTTCAAGTTGACGAGGGCAACGTCATTACAACAAGCAGGGTTTCCGCTTATTTTGCAACTAACACAGATACATATCGTTTGCTAATGCCCCAGCGCTTCAACCGTCGTACCAATGTACAAACGCCGAGTCGAAGCTCCCAGCGCGAACCCTCACGATAGTGAAATACACTGACTGTTGGAGTACTGTCACGCCTCAGACTCACGCTAGGCTAGAAATCGACCAACGATCGTAAAAGTGATAATATTCTGCAGCTAGGGAATTGGTATCGAGACAGGCTCTGGTTATATACTATGTACCTTGTGGTATCATATCACTTACATGTGGAAAACACATGTAACTACACCAGTATTCTAGAGCGTTCTGGACTCGGAGAACTATGTGGGTCGTAAAATGGAAGAGGAAGAAATGGGCGTGACAAGTATGCAGGCATGCTTGTATCCAGAGCACACACGGCCCGAATGGGCGCACATCTCCATTCTCCGTTCATAGGTACATTTCTTGTGTATACTTTTCTATTGGACGACCATATGATACATGTCGCGTACATATTCTTTTCCTTATTCCTGTGCTTGTCCATACAATGAGTGCGTGCTCTCTTTTCCTTTCCCCTTTCGTAGATGATACAATGGTTTCGTATATAAAGACCTCATACTGTAGACGAGCACCTCAGTCCATTGTTACCACATGACGACTGAGGTGAGTGACTTACCATCACACCATACCTGCTCGAGCTCACGTGTAGATAGCTTGATCTCGACAGGTGAATTTAGTCCGTTGTTACCACATGACGACTGAGCTTGATCTTGACAGATTATCACATGCCCCGATTATCTAACTCTCTCACCGACTTGTTTCAAATTTCACCAATACTTTGTCTAGGCTCCAAACATGTCTGCTTGATATGCTGGCTAGGAATATAACAAAACATCTCCTAAGTGCAGAACTTCCTCCAGTACCACACTACTCAAGTGCCCCCTGAATCTTGAATGACTGACCCAGGAGAGCTAATGTAGTGATACCTGCATCAATAATATTACCCAGTTGACAATATTATTAGAAGTGGCAACAAAGAAAATGGCAGATATGCATTGCTTTATTGAAGTGTTCCTTAGCAGAATTGGCTGATTGCTTGGCTAATGCAGTTAGGATGTAACTTATGTTGGACCTTGTTCCAAGCATTAGATAGAGTAGGGATTGGATCACTATTTGGAAACAGGATTGCAATTTAGAGTCTATAGAAACTTTGTAAGAAATAGGATAATAATCCTGGGGCAGAGAGATAGGAGCAGGTTTTACATTGATCATTCCATAGTATTTAATAATCTTTTCAAGGTAATTGTATTGATTAATTAAAATTGTATGACCTTGATATCTGATATGCATGTGTAGGAATTTCTTAGTAGATCCAAGACCTTTATATTTCCACTTTTTCATAAATCTGCCTTTGATTTCATTGATGATAGTTTTTAAAGGACCACAAAAGAGGGCATTATTTATATAGACAATGGCAACTACAATAGAGGTGCCTCTTTTCCAATAAAGGAAAATGCCTATATTTGATTTAAAGCACTTGAATCCAAGTTCTTTTATGGACTTATTCAAAGTCTTCCATCAAGCAAGTCCAGCTTGTTTAAGATCATATAGGGCATGCTTTAGATAAAGCACTTTGTGCTCTTGTTCTGAAACTCTGAATTCTTTAGGTTATTTCATAAAGATTTCTTTTGTAAGCCCATCATATAAATAAGCACTTTTAACATTGAGTACTTCAATATGCCAGTTTTTTAAGGCAGTGAGAGACAACATAAGTCATACCATTTTAAACCACACTATTGGAGAGAATATTTGGTCAAAATTTACTTTCTTAATCTGGAAGAAGCCTTTTGCAAATAATTATGCATGTTTATGACCATCTAATTTAATATCAAAAATCCATTAGTTGTCAATGACTTTTCACTCTTTGAGTGGATTCACAAGTTTAAAAACATGTTATTTTCAAAGAACATCTAGCTCATATTGATATGTGGCTTTCCATTCACTTCTTTCAACTGGAAGTAAACAGTTTATGTCTCTATATGTTCATTTGCAGTGGAGCTTGGACTTTGTAATATTCAGTCTTATAAGAGATATTGCCTTCATTATCAAAAATGCCATCAAATCGGCTTCTTCTTTCTGAATCATACAGTCAACATCATTCTCTGAGTCAGTTAGAGGAGTTAAAGAGAATAGAGAAGGGAGGGTAGAGGTAGAAGGAGAGTATGGTATATTGGGAAAATAACTTGATATTGGACAAGATAAGGATCCAGGCTCTTTTATAATGTTATGCTACTGAGAAGGGTTTTTTATGTCCTTTATCTGCTGGACTAGATGTTAGTCATCACCATATATATTATCTGGTTATTATGATACAAAATATTTATGACCAGAGTGTCTCAAAGGGGTAGAAGAGATAGGAGGCAGAAAACTAGGATATAATTTCCATAGAGTAGTAGAGAATATAGATTCTAGGTGTGGGGAAGATGTATAAAGATGGAAAACTGGTAAAGAGATGGGGCTTTAAGATCTAGGATTATATTTGTGATGGAGATGATTATTATCATTATAATAAGATGAAGAAGGAGCAGGCTCTAAGGGCATATTATTGCCCTTAGGTATAGAATATGATATGTAGAGTGCTTTTTTTATTATCCTCATATCAGGGAAAATTATTCTCCTCAAACACAGCATAAGAGCTGGTAAAGAGAATATTACTATTGTGTATAAATAAATTAGCTATTATAATTTTTTTTTTTTTTTATCATTTCTTCTTTTTCTTTACTACTGAATTAAAATAAGAGTTCAACCCTCATCCAAGCCTTTATTTCTTTCTTAGCTAATATGCTGACTCATCCTTATTAAATCATCAATTCCAATACTTCATTAGCACATAGCCTTAACCAAAACTTTCACAACATTTTGTAATATTCTTCAATCTTCTATGCCTATCCTAAACTAGCTATGCAATAGTATATATACTCTCTCTCTCACTCCATATCCCTTACTCTTGTTCTTTCCTTTCTTTCTTGTTCTCCTAGTCCTAGTCTTAGAAATATATTTTATAGTCTCTGTTCTATCCTTGAGTGAATGCTTAACCTCTTATCCTTTGCTGTTGGAGGCACCTTGCCAGCCAATCTCTCTAAACTTTATTGGTTGGAAGCTCCAGACTTGCCCAACTCTCTTGTCTCCCTTGAAGAATATCTCTCAAGCAAATTATAGTCTTTTAGTTAGCCATTACTAGACTAAACCCTTGACCCTGAATCTTTTATTATAGATACTATTCCAGATTTTATTCAGATCTATTGTAATATTAGCAGAGATGATACTAAAAGCAATGCCTAAATAAATCATCAGCTCAGATTTAGCATTGAGCTTATTCTGGTAAATATCCTTTGGAAAAAAGACATAAGCTGCACACTCAAAAACTTTGAGATGTAAGATATCCAGAATCTCTTCTATTGTTGTGAATACTACATATTTCCCTTATTTTATTTCTATTTTTCTATTATTCTTTCCTTACTTCTTTATTCTCTTCAACTTGAGTCTCCACAGGTCATGTGACTTACACAGCCACATCACATGACAAGTCACATGATAGGCATATCTAGACCTGTGATATTAATGAAATTATAGTCTAGATTCATCAAGTACAGCCAATGACCTAGATTCTTATCTCTCACTGCTTATCTATGACATCATACCCTTAATTCTGGCACAATCCTTCTCTCAAGAACCCTACTTTATCAAATCAATGGCACAAGTCACTTTTATTTCACACCATATGCAAAGGTTAGGTTAGTTATCTCTGATCAATAGGATATGATCCAGTTATCTATTTATCTACTCTTATATAATCCAAGCTCCACTTCAGAGTTATAATTGAATAGCATATAAGGTGGCCAAACTAGAGGCATTTCCCCCAATCTTGTCCTTTTTGGAGTTTCTCCAACTTTCTATTGGATAATTCCCACTATCCAGAGGTATAGTGGCAGATTCTCTGGACATCAGGACTCAGGCTAATGCTTACTTCAGTGCTATCATCTTATTGTTTTACCAACTGATACTATCTTTAGAGTCCATCAAGATCCAAATAGTAAGTTGATTATTTTATTAGAACAAGACTATATCTATCTCTACCTCCATATTACTACTTCTTGCTTATAGGCTTATCCTTCTTAGGATCAAGCACCACCCCCATTGAAGAATTTTATCATTGACATTTATTCCATTTTATAACAATTGAGTTGGTCACCAGTTAGTAATACTCAGTATAGGATATAAAGATGAGATTGACACTTAACAGATTAAGTGTCCACCCTCTTGCAAGTCATCTTTGGCACATTTTATACTAGAAACATCAGAAAACAAGTCCTGGTTGCAGTTGTGAAGGAGAAAGATGTTCTTCTCATCTGGTATTGACCAATCACACATAGCCATTAGAGAATAGCTAACATCAGCACAGGATTAACCAAGATTACCAGCCAAGTAAAGAACTCCACCAAGTAATAGAAGAATACAATAGAGTTGATCCTTGCTCCTTATCCATCCTCTCTTCCACTAACCTGAATGATATCAAACTAGAAGATTATGAGCAGCAACTAGCTCACTCACCACCACCACTTATTCATAAGACCACACAAGACTAGTCCAACTGGTTTTTCCACTTACCAGCATACTCTACTCTTCAAAAGTTACTAATACTCTTGAGTGAACCATTAGACTGGTATCCTATGAGAATAGCCTCATGCTCCATACCACAACCATGCTCCATCCATATCCAACTCCTCCCCTCTAGCCATGTGTTATCTAACTATCATCCATATACTCCAATCCTAAACTTCCTCCACCATAGATCAGATATCACAGCTATTGGTTCTGGTATCTGTAAACTTCTGTGTAAGATACAGATCAATATAGATGTCAACTGTTTTATTTAAGAAAAAATACAACTAGGCTTACAATAGCTTGCTATTGAAGAACTTAGATAAAGATGGCCAGATCATGATCAGACACTAATCTGACATCATCCCTATCAAGTATCAAATAGAGAGAGATGTTTCCATCCTCATCCTCCTATTGACTGTACTTGAATTCATCCTTATAACCCCAGTGTTGACTTTGGCCTTCATGTTTCTACTCTATGCTCTCATCTCCTCCTCAACATACCTTATCACTACTGTCATCACTATGATAGACACCAGATTTATTATAGTTGAATCTAGAGCACTCCCTCTCTATCACAATAGAATTTCTCTTACTCACTAAGACACAGTTGATAGCTTGAAAGAATACTTTCAAGCACCTCAACAACTCCCTCAATATTTTTTCCCTATCTCAAAGCAAAGACAACAAGAATTGCTTGAAACTTATGCTGAAAGAGTCCAACAGATCTGAGCTTGTGCAGCACAAGTAGGAATCAACCTTGCCCTAAGACCTACTGCTACTGAAGAATCAATCTTTTTATAAGAAGAAATACTCCACAAAGATGAATGAATTACATATTTGCACTCCTTATTCTCACCCTCACAATATTCATTTGTTTTACAGAAATTATTGTTTCAACAATCCTTAAAAATAGAAACCAATCTGTCTCAATTCATTTCTTCTTCAAGACCCCTAACCATATCTATAGATTCACTATAGAATCATTGGTGCCTGTTGAACACAACATTACCAATAACTCTTGAAACAATAACAATAACAATGATTGGTAATTGATGAATGCATTGCTCATCATAGCCATCCTTTTTATTATTGTTCTTTTCATTTCATCTCTCACCACTTGTATCCAATACTTTTATCAAGAAAATCAAGATATTGAAGCTTATTCTCTTTAAGACATAGAGATCCCACCTTTACAAGTTCCACTGAGAGCAATAGTGATCAATTGGCCATTGTTGCACACTAACTCTGTGATGTTACTATATCTCATGGTATATATCAAGAGATATATACAGATACAGTAGTTTATTAGACAATTAACTCTTTGAGTTAATAAAATCCTTTTATATCCAATATGTCTAACTTAGCCTCACCTGGAATTGCTATCCTATCAGCATGTATTACTCAGCAAGAATGGAGAGCCATTCTCAATGCTCTCCAAAATACTGAGCAGCAACTTATCCAAGTAAATGCTGAAAAAACTCAATTAAAAACTGATCTTAGAACTATAGCACAACAACTCAATAATGCTATAACCAAGCAACAAAAAGCAGAAAACTGCTCTAAGAAACTTCTTGACTTATATCAATAGATACAAACTACACCTCATGGTTAAGAACCACCTCAATTATTCATAGGATCATCAAAAATAGAGGTGTTTTCAGACCCTAGAAACTACAATGGATCTCCATTCAAGTTCAAAGAATGGTAGACCAAAATTAAAGCATGGATTGACTACAATCCTAAACAATTCACCAACTTGACTTCAAGTATGGCTGAACTAGAAACCTTCATCACCAAAGTAAATGTCAAAGCATGTGCCTATGCAATCCTATCAAGACTAAAAAGATTCAAAGGATTACACTTTGCTAAAGTAGAAATCACCAAGCTCATAGATGGAACCACTGAGCTTACAAGTTGGCAATACATAACTAGGAAGATTGAAAAAACCTTCTAACCTCAGTTGCAAAAAGACTGGGCAATCAGAGAAATCAGCCAATATAAACAAAATCACCTTTCAATAGACATATTCATATCAAAATGGCAGATTCTCTTTCACCAGTCTTACATATCCAAACAATTTGAAATTTGATTATTTGAAAACAATATGATGAAAGACATCATAAAAGAGATGTTCTGAATCAAACAATAGAAGAATTCTATAGATGAAACCATTCAAACCATTCAACAAATCAGCTGTACAAAAAAAAAGTACCATCTCTTCTTCCAATCCAAAAAATTCTCTTTATATCAGTCCAAATGCAACAAATATGCTAGACATAGATGCATTAGAAGTTGCAAAATGCTACAATTGCAAAGAAGGATATTGGATAGACAAATGCTTAAAATAATATTGCATATGCCACAAGATAGGAAAACATTCACATCTTTGCAAGTTTCACCCAATAAACAGATCAAAGTTCACCAAAGAACTTAGATCAAAAGGTAAGTCAAAAGGTAAGAATAGAAAATTCAAGAAATCTAGGAAAGTTTGAGTCTTAGACATGGATTCAGATTCTGACTTTGAATCAGAAGACCTTTCATATGCCATTAGAGGTATGTATTGTGAAGAAATAAAGGCATTCTTCTTTAATATGAAAGATTCTGAATATAAGGGAAAAGCTCCTCAGGCTTAAACTCTTGGGATGTTCAAGTCTGTAAAATGAATCCTAAACAAATTATACAAACCCCTTTACCTTCAAAATTGTCAATTTAAAAAACATTCAAAAATGCAAAAATCCCAACCCATGGATTAGAACATACCACAGAACTAGATCTTTATTCATCCAAATCTAAAGATATTTTACCAGAACAGCAAGCTGTTATTGATACTAATATTTAAGTTGCAATACTCTTAAATATCTATGGAAGAATTGCCCCTAGAAGTGGTCTAGCCATCAAATCTAGAATTCACACTGGTATAGGAGTCATAGATTCTGATTACTGAGGTAATCTCATAGTTCTATTAATCAATCAAGGAACAGAAATATTCAAGGTAAATCCAGGAGATCAAATCACACAACTCATTATAGAAAAAATTTACTCTCTTGAAGTAGTTGAAGTAGCTGAGCTACCCACAATAAAAAGAGCAGATAAAAAATTCAGATCTACAAGAATCAATCTATGCACTTTATCCTTCAAAGATCTCAAGATCAGATCCTTTGCAAAGCAAGATATTATTATACCTATTCAAATTGCCCCTCTTAGATTTCACCATCAATTTGTTAAAGCATCCACCTTATTAGACAGTGGAGCAAACACCACATTTGTTGATCAAACATGGGCCAAGAAAATCCAACTCCTCTTTAAATAGCTCCCAAAATTCATAAAAGTCTATAATATAAATGGAACACTGAATTCTGCTGGAAGCATTACTCATGCAGCAGAAATCCTTATAGACTATCAAGAACACTGTGAACATGTTACTGTCAAAGTCACCAACTTAGAAAAACACTAATTCATCCTTGGTTACACATGACTTAAATATCACAATGCAGAAATGATTGGACAACTGGAATAGTCAAATTGACAAGATTCCCAATAGACTATCACATGTTGAACAATAAATCTGCATTCATATACCAAATTGAATCAGAAGAAAGAGATTTAATTTGATGCATCCAAATCTTTAAGAAAGAAAACTCTCCCAAACTAAATGAGATTCTAGTGGAAGAACTTGTATCAAAAGAATACCACAAATATCTCCACATCTTCTCAAAGAAAGAATTAGAATGCATGCTCCTTAGAAAACCATGGGATCATGCCATAGATCTTAAAGATTCTTTTGAATTTAAGAAAGGTCAAATCATCCCTCTCTTTTCTGATAAACAACAAGAAGTTATCAATTTCATCAATGACCAACTGCATAAAGAATATATTAAACCAAGCAAATCTCCACAAACATCACCAGTATTCTTTGTCCCAAATAAAGATGAATGAAAAATAATGGTGCAAGATTATCACTATCTTAATGAACACACTATCAAGAATAACTATCCATTACCACTCATCTTCCAACTCATTGATAAGCTCAAAGATACAAAGCTTTTTACAAAAATGAATTTTCATTAGGGATACAATAATATATGCATTAAAGAAGATGATGAATGGAAAGCTGCTTTCACATTACATAGAGGATTCTATAAACCACTTGTAATATTCTTTGGACTCTGCAACTCCCCAGCAACTTTTCAAATTATAATGAATGAAATATTTACAGAAATGGGCACAACAGTTGTCATCTACATAGACAACCTTATGATCTTTATAAAGACTAACAACTCAAAAGAACATGACAAAGTAGTTTTTCAAGTTCTCAAACTCTTAAATGAGAATAACCTCTTTGTCAAATCCAAAAAGTGTAGCTTTTGAACCAAAGAAGTTGAATTTCTCAGAATAATTGTAAACAAAAATGGAATTAAGATGGATAACACAAAAGTGAAAGCTATCCTTGAATGGCCAACACCTTCCTCTGTTAAAGCCATTAGAAGCTTTCTTAGACTAGCAAACCTTTATCAAAGATTTATCAACAGATATTCCAAACTTGCCAAACTGCTTATTAATCTAACTAAGAAAGACACTCCATTTATTTGGACACAATTGCAAGAATCAGCCTTTAATGAACTCAAGCAAAGATTCACCATGGCACCAATTCTCATATACCCAGATATAGATACATAGTTTCTCCTTGAAATAGATACTTCAGACTTTGCATCAGGTGCAGTACTATCAATCCAAATAAACAATAAATGATATCCAGTTGCATTCTCCTCCTACTCCTTTAACTCTGCAGAATGCAATTACCCTGTAGCTGACAAGGAAATGCTCAGTGTCATCAGAGAATTGGAACAATAGCAACATTACTTCAAAGGAGCACATCAAGAATTTGAAATATGGAATGATTATGTGAACCTTCAATGGTTTATGAAACATCAAAATCTAAACCAAAGACAAGCAAGATGGGCCCAATATTTATTAAGATTCAATTTCAAATGGATCCACAAAGCAGGCACTTAAATGATAAAAGCAGACACTTTATCTAGAAAAGAAGACCATGCAGATGGAATAGATCAAGACAATCAAGAAATCCAACTCATTCCTAATTCCATGGTCAAAACAGTTCAAATCACTACAGATGACTCATCTATTTTAGAAGAAGTCTCTAGAACCATATTATAACAACCACAAACTTATTATATCAAATGTTTACAAACTAAAACTGGAAATCCTCTGACTACACCATGATACACCTATCACAGGATACCCAGGTTACAACAAAACACTAGAATTGATCCAACAATCATATACATGGATATACCTGTCAACATTTGTAAAAGATTATATTTCATGCTGTAATCATTGCACAAAATTCAAGGACTCAAATCTTGCAATACTAGGAAAGCTTCAATCACTCCCAATTCCTGATAGACCATGGCAAGACATCTCTACAGATTTCATCATGGATTTGCCAGAATCCAATGGATACAACTCCATATTGGTTGTAGTTGATAGATTTTTAAAGAAAATAGAATTTGTACCTTGAAACAAGTCCATCATAGCCCTTGAAACAGCAAAACTTTATCTGATACACATTTGGAAAACCTATGGCCTTTCCTAAACAATAACTTCAAATCATGGACCACAATTCACATTATATATCATGAAAGATTTATATAAAAGGCTAGGAATTACATCAAAACTCTCCACAGCCTTTCATCCACACCAATCTTGTTCTCCTTGGAGTTTCCTCCACTTTCTATTAGATAATCCCCACTATCTGGAGGTATAGTGGCAGATTCTCTGGATATCTGGACTTAGGTTAACACTTGCTTCAGTGTTACCAGTCTATTGTCTTACCAACATCCAACTGATATTGCCTTTGGAGTCTAGCAAGATTCAAATAGTAAGTTGGCTATTTCACAAGCCACATGTCATTTAACTATCATCCAGGTGCATCAACCCCTAATTTCCTCAACCATGGATCAAACACCATAGCTGTTGGTTCTGATGTCCACAAACTTCTATATAAGATATAGATCAATACAGACATCAACCATATTATTCAAGAAGGAATACAACTGGGCTTACAATAGCTTGCCACTAAAAAATATAAACAAAGACAGCCAGATAATAATTCTCCACTAAACAGACACCACTTCCACCAAGTACCAGCTAGAAAGAGATATTCTTGTCCTTGTCCTCTTACTGACTATACTTGGATTTGTCCTTACACTCCTGGTGTTAACTCTGGCCCTCACATCTCTATTCTATGCTTTCATCTCCTCCTCAACTGATTCCACTGTTATTGTCACCACTATAATAGATACTAGATCTATTATAGTTAGACTTAGAGCTTCTTTCCTCTATCACAATAGAATTCCTCTTACCTGCCAAGGTGTAGTTAATAATTTGAGAGAATATTTTCAAGCACTGCAACAACTACTTCAACACCTTTGCCCTATCCCAAGAAAAAGACAATAAGAAATTCTTAAAGTTTATATTGAAAGAGCTCAATAGATTAGGGCTTGTGCAGCACAATTAGGAATCAACCTTGCATCCAAATCCACTGCTGCTGAAGAATTGTCAAGTCCAGGCTCTCTAGAGTCAAGTCTAACTGGAGGATAAGTTCATCTAGTGGAAAAAGAGATTAGGGCAGAGGAGGACCAAAGTCTGGATAGAAAAATCAAGAAGAAAGGATATAGATGTGAGGAGGTTGGTACAGACTTGTGTGTCACACCCTTGTATAGTTCTGGGTCCTCATATTTCAGAGAAATGGAGTAGAGATTGGAGATTGAACAAGTGAAAAAGGAGACTTAGTTCAATATTTGTACTAAGGAGAAAATACAGAAGGAGTGAGGGATTAAATACTAAAATCATAAGGCACAAGGAGACATGAAACAGAGATAAACATGTGGTAGATAGTCAATATAAAACAACAAATGTCAAAAGGTATCAAGTATGTCAAAGTATAGGAGATGAAACATGATGTAATTGGAAAATGTTTTAGGAAAAGATATAGAGTTTCAGGGAAAGATATAGGATAAGATATAGGTGTTCTGAGTGATAGGGGAAGTATGTCTAAACAGAGAAAATGAACTCTGGATCAAAGTCCAAGAGAATAATGAATGAAGAAAGATGAAGATGGACAAAGTTGGCCAAAGTAGCAGAGATGGAATGAGAGGATGGGATATAACAGTGCCTCTTTATTAAAGCCAAGCCTTTAAGGCCACAGAAAAGCAATAGCTTGAGGCAGTGCCAAGCTGCAAGCATGGAGATCCTAGTGGAGTGAATGATCAGGATAGATAAGGTAATCATTGTTTACCAGATGGAGTCTGAAAATGACCACAGTGAAGTATAAAGAAGTTTCTTAATAGAGTTTGCAACTTAACCACAAATCACAACCTTGATCACCAACCCTATCATTACCATATCTAACAACTTCCAAGCCATTACCCCCAATCCCATTGCTATTAAGGAGGAGTGCCTACAGGCACAATTCCAGTGCTTGATGGAATGCCAAGAACAAGAGTGGATGTGATGTGAGGTGGAGAAGCAAGAATGATGCAAGCAAGAGAAGCATAAATAGGAGGAGCAGATAAGGGCAGTAGCAGTAAGGTGAAAGGCTGAGCTTAAGTATCAGAGGAAGATACAAGAGGCAAGGAAGAAGAAGAGGAAAAAAGAAGCAGAGATGAGCAACATGAATGGAGCAAGCAAGGGACTAACAAGAATAAATAATAAATGTGGGTAGTAATAGATAAAGGGGAAGAAGAGGGCAGCAAATGATACAGATGCATGCAAGAGGTGTATGGACTGCAGGCTCAATTGCACTCCCTAGCCCCAGGCACCAAAGGTATATTGTACCAGAAGTGTGCCTGTGCCCATATATTCTACAAGTAGGAGAAACCAGGATCACTATGGAGAGAGAGAAAAAAAAGAGATTGCAGCTAGTGATGGAGATCCTAGTTATGAAACCATTGAGAATAACTGGGATAATCAACAGAGAAATGCTCCAAGTGCTCCTTTGCATTACAAAGACCCTGGAGTGGGTGGCAATGGTGGTGGAGTTGCTAAAGAAGATGGTGGCCAGGGGTGTGGAGTGGGTGGTGACAGTGATGGAGTTGCTGGAGAAGATAGTGGCTAGAAGTATGGAGTGGATGGTGACAGCAATGGAGTCACTGGAGAAAATAGCAGCTAGAGGTATGGAAAAGATAGGGATTCAGGTGCAGGTATAGATGGAGATGGAGGGAAAGGAAGAGGTGAAGGCAATAGAGAAAAGAAAGAAGAGATAGGAAAAGTAGAGGAGGAAGACAAGGAAGATAAGGAGAAAGAAAAAGAAGAAAACAAGAAAGTAGCATAGATATGTTTTTTTTTTTGGTTTTTTATTTGTTATGAATACCATTCTGTTTATTTGACTAATTGGAATGGAGTGAATTGAAGAAAGACAGAAAAACTACAAGGAAGAAAAGAAAAAGAAGGGAGACTTGAAGTTCCTATTATAGAGCTGGAAGGGGTCCTGGCTTATTAGGGGACTTTTGATGGAAGTTTGTGACAAGTTCAGTTGCATTGCCCAACTTTATGGCCAGAAGCCAGGATATCACCTTGTCAATACCTTTATAATCAAGCCAATGCACCAGATACAAGAGTTAACAATGATGCTGTCTCCAATTGATCTTGGAGTCTAAAATCTCCAAGATCTTATACTCCAGTTCTCCATCAACCTCCAAAAGAGATGGCAGAGGCTGGATGCAATTATCTATAGTATTTAGAGTAGAAGATTCTAATTGAGAGACATGAAAAATGGAATGAATGGAATGGAAAGAATCTGGTAAATATAACATAAAGGAATGAAAGCTCAGATTGGCAATAATAGAAAAAGGATTGAAGTTCTTCTTCAAGAGTTTTTTAAATGGTCAGATAGATTAGAAATATTTTGCATTGACATAGACTATATCTTCAATGGTGAAGTCTAGAGCAGGACTATGCTTGGAGTCTATTGATCTTTAATAGTGCTGTTGTACTTCCAGCATCTTTAACTAGAGGAACTCATGAAGCTAATCAAGATCAGCCATATAAGTGGAAGCTATAGAGGAATTCAGGGGTCAATCAGAGTAGATGGAGAAGTTGGGATGACATCCCTTGTTTGCAAAGAATAGAGATACACTGGTGGTAGCACTAGGTACACTGTTGTATGCAAACTTAGCAAGAAGAAGTAGATCCATCCAATTATTCTGTTAATAATTACAATATATTTGTAAATATTGTTTTAGGATCTGATTAGTGTGCTCTGTTGATCTATTGCCTCCTGGATATCATCCAGAGGTGAAATGAAGACACATCAAAAGCTTTATCCAAGAAGTGGAAGAAATGAAATACAAACTCAGAGCCTTTGTCAAAAGTAACATGAAAGGGAACTTTGTGCTTGGAGAAGACATTAATGAGAAACAATCTAGTGAGATCAGCAGAGGTAACAGTATCATGAGTCAGAATGAAAATTGCCTGTTTTGACAACCTATCAATGACCACAAGAATCACAGTGAAGTTGGAAGAAGGTGGGAGTTATTCAATAAAATTCATGAAAATGGAGTTCCATGGCTTCTCTGGAATAGGAAGTTGCTTAAGAAATCCATAAGGATGATGTCAGGAAACCTTGGCACAAGCACATATTGTACAAGAACTGACATGGTCCTTGACAAGGGAGTATATTCTGAGCCAGATATATTTGTGATGGATGAGCTCCAGAGTGTGGTTCTGTCCAAAATGACCAGCAGTAGGGTGGTTATGGAATATATAGAGAATCTAGAGTCAGAGATCATCTGCATCAGGAACATAAATGTGCTTATTATAAAAAAGGAAATCTTCTGGAGATATGGTCTAGCATGGGTTATCAATTGACTTGGTAGAATGGAGAAGAGAGGAGATAGGATTATAAGGAAGGAAGGATAGAATATTGAAATGGAGTTGCTCAATATTGACAATATAGGAAGCCTAGAGAATTAGAGATGCAAGACAAGTAGTTTGCAGAGACACAATAAATTGATCCTATGTAAAAATGGGCTTGAAATTGCCAGAGTTAACATGAGTATAGTCCTTGTCCCTCTCTTTGGGATAGATATCCTAGTGTCTAGTCAATGTGTCAGACTTGGCACCAAGCTTGTCTGGACAGTAATAGATAACAAGATTAAATTGGTAGAGATATTCTAACCAGCAGACCTATTAGTAGGTCAGAATTTTATTAGAAGCAAAGTATTCAAGGTTTCAATGATCCATATAAATGGTAATCAAAGCCCTAGAGCCCTCTAGATAGTGACACCATTGCACAAATGCATCAAAAATGGCAAGGAGTTCCTTATTATGAGTGTCATAGTTCAATTCCATATTTTAAAGGGAATGGAAGTAGAATGTGATAGAATGAAGTTTTCCATCAGGGAGGATAAGGAAAAAAATCCCTGCAATAGCATAATTAAAGGCATCAGTCTCCATAACAATAGAAAGATCTAGAGTCCAGTGAACTAGCACCAGAGTGGAGATAAAAGCCACCATGAGCAATCAAAAGGCCCTGTGGCAATTCTTGGAGAAGTTCCAAGGGGTACCTTTGCAAGTAAGGTGAATCAAAGGAATGACTATATCAGTATAATTACAAATAAAGTGGTGGTGAAAATTGGCAAATCCAAGAAAGGATTAAACATTTTTAATTTTCCAGGGCTCTGACCAATCTGTAATTGCCTTAATTTATCCTGGGTCATGGAGAGACCAGAGAAAGAGAGAATATATCCAAGATATTCAATACTCTCAGAATGCCATTCACACTTCTCTGGCTTCAAGTAGAGACTATTGCCATGAAGATACTGAAGAACTTTCTGAACATGCTTGTAGTATAATATAAGATTCTAAGAGAAGACTAAAATATCATCAAGATAAACCACAATAAAGATATCCAAGATGTTTGCAAAGATACTATTGACAAACTGCTGGAAAGCCATAGGAGCATTAGTAAATCCAAATGACATAACTAACCATTCATAGGAGTCATAGTAGGTTTAAAAGACAGTCTTCCATTTGTCACCCTTAGCAATCCAGACCAGATGATAGATATGCTGGAGATTAAGCTTAGTGAAGATCTTAGTCCTGCTCAAAGCATCAAGAAGCTCAGAAGCTCAGAAAAGAGGATAGTGGTTCTTCTTGGTGATTTTATTGAAACCTCAGAAATCAACACAGAGATAGAGGAAACCATCTTTTTTATAGATGAAGAGCATTGGAGCAGTAGAGGAGGAAAAGAATGCATGGATGAAGCCAATGCAGAGATATTTATTGAGAAATTCATGAAGAGTTTGTAGTTCAGTGGGAAAGAGGGAGTAAAGCTTTTCTATCAGAGGTATTGTACCATCCTCCAGCTCAATCTTGAGGTCAAAAGGCTAGTGAGGCACAAGGATATCTGTACACCTTTGACTGAACACATTGATGAAATCATGGTATTCTAAAGGAACTCTAGAGAGGTCTATGTATTCAAGAGCATCAGAAAGAGTAGCAGCTTGGCCCTTGATTTTAGAAGATTGGAGGTTAATGGCAAATTGAACTGAGCCATTCATCTTGCATGTGTGCACAAAGGTGGCAGTGTTGACAAAGAAAACAGATGGGCAATAAAGGCCAGGAGCAGTAGAGGAGACTGAAGAAGCTTCTAAAGATAGAGGGAGTAATGGCTCTAGAGATATGAAGGGTAATGTTATGCTTGACATTTCATCTGTGGAAGTCTTGAACAAGATACTGATTGTAATCCAATCAATCAATAGATTGTAGTGGGTAAGCCAGCTATGTCCTAAAGTCAATGAACATGAGGAATTCAAGAAGATGACAAAGAATATTATGGAGATGGTCTCTTCAAAAGAAAAGATAAAGGACAGGATAATAGTAAAGGGAATGGAAGAAGAAGAGGAACCATCAAAAAGATGAAGGAAAATAGAAGGAATAGAGTTTACAGGGATCTCATACTTATTGATGAAAACAGAGTCAATGAAGCAATAAATAGAACTAGAGTCCACTAGAATAAGGATGAAGGTAAGAGAGAACTATGAAATAAATATGAGAAAATGAAGGGAATGAGGATTAGAAAGAGTAAATGCATTGAGATGAAGTTTCTTTAGAGTACAGTTGAATTCAACATGACTTCTAGCCCATGTGGAGTCAGAGGAGTTGCTTTCTATTTTTTCACCTTGAAGAAGGTAGAACTGGAGGGGATCATAATAGTGGCCCTAGCCTTTGCAGCTCTAGAAGTAGATTTAGAACATTCCTTAGCAGAGTGCTATGGTAAGCTCCTTCCTGAGGAGCTTATCATCCTTACTAAGCTTAGAGAAGATAAAGGGGTCAGTTTTGAAATAACTATCCTTTTTATTGTTTGCTCCAGAGATTTGAGAGCTATTGCTAGAAGAATTAGTGGTCTTGGACTTGTCATTCTTAGGCATGGAAGAATTGGTAGAGGAATTGAACATCTTGGAAGGTTGCTAATTGCTAGAGCCAAAACCAGGAATGGATTTATGAGCTCAAGCAACCTTGTTCTTATGCTCCTAGTAGTAGTAATTGATTTGCTGGATAAGGAAGCAGAGATTATGAAGATTATTAGGCTTATCCAACCTTGACAATTTATCTTTAATATGGTCTGGAAGTCCAGTATAGTAATTCCAGCAGAGTGCACCAGGGCTCCAATTACAGACTTGGAATGTGAGTCAATTCCACTCAACATTATATTTAGTGATATAGTGGTTGTTCTTCATTTGCAGGCACTTAAGTTGAGCTTCTATATTTGCAACTGGATCATGGGAATCAAAGTTAGTTTGAAACTTGAAGAGAAATGACTTCCAATCATCCATCCATAGTGGATAGCTCTCTGAAGATTTATCTCCAAGGAGATCTAGTTCAAAGTACTTGAGGGCTACACTCTTGGGATAAAACTAAGCAAATGTTATCTTGGCCCTATCCATTTTGTAGGACTTGATATTAACTTGAAAGATCAGTTCACATTGAATGATGAAAGGATAGAGTTTCTTCAGGTCATGCCTATTGATTGGATCAGATTTCCAGACTTTCATCTGGATAGTATTGAAGCCCTGCTTCTAATGTAATGCCTTCTTTATCAGCTGCTATATAGACTTAGCAAGCTGAATAAAGGGCTCATAGGCAAATAGAACTTTGTTTTGTTTGCTAAGAGAGTCTCCTTTAGAGATATTAGAGTGTTCACTGCCATTGTTATCATTATTATCACTGTTATCATTACTATCATCTCCAGGGTCTAGATGCTCTAAATCACCAGAACCACTAGACCCTTGAACATCCTTATTATCTTTGATGACCTGGAAACAGGGGTCAAGAAAAGTCTTAAAGTCATCTGGAAGAGGAGTTAGTGGAGATAGTTGGTTTTGATTACCAAAAATGGCAGAGATAGAGTTACCATGCCTGGCTATTAGGCTAATGAACTCACTGGAAATATCACAGGAATTGCCAAAGGCAGTCTACAGGATATTAGCACAACTTGCAGAAGTATAAGTAGACATGATTTTTAGATCCTATACAAGGTTAGTATGAATATACTGTCAAGTCTGATTAGAGAATGAATACATTTAGTGGAAAAAGAGATCAGGGCAGAGGAGGATCAAAGTCTAGACAGAAAAATCAAGGAGAAAGGATGTAGGGGTGAGGATGTTGGCATAGACTTGTGTGTTGTATTCTTGCATAGTTCTGGGTCCTCACATTTTAGAGGGATGGAGCAGAGATTAGAGATCAGACAAGTGGGAGGGAAGACTTAGTTTGATATTCATACTAAGAAGAAAAGACAGGAGGAGCAAGGAATTAAATACTAAAGTCATAAGGTACAAGAAGACATGAAATAGAGATGAACATGTGGTAGATAGTCAATATAAAACAACAAATGTCAAGAGGTATTAAGTATGTTAAAGTGTAGGAGATTAAATATAATATAACTGGAAAATATTTCAGAAAAAGATATAGAGTTTTAAGAAAAGGTATAGGATAGAGTATAGGCATTTTGAGTGGCAGGAGAAGTATATCTGAACAGAGAAAATGAACTCCAGATCAAAGTCCAAGAAGATAATGGACAGAGGAGGATGAAGATGGATGGAGTTGGCCAAAAAGGATAGAGATGGGGTTAGAGGATGAGATATAACAAGAATCAACATCTTCAGAAGAAAAAACCCTTTGCAAAGATGAATGAATTATACACTTGCACTCCTTATTCTTGTCCTTGCAATACTCATTTGCTTCACAGCAATCATTATTTCAACAATTCTAAAAATGGAAACCAAACCATCTCCATCCACTTCTCCTTCAAAGCTCCTAATCACATCTATAGATTTATCATAGAATTGCCAGTACCTGTCAATCTTAACATTGCCAACAACTCTTGGAACAATAATAATAACAATGATTGGTAATTGATGAATGTTCTTCTCATCATAGCCATCCTTTTTATTATCATTCTTTTCATCTTCTCTTTTACCACTTGTATCTAATACTTCCACCAAGAAAATCAAGATATTGAAATTTATTCTCTCCAAAATATAGAAATTCCACCCCTTCAAATTTCATCTAGAGCAATAGTGACCAATTGGTCATCATTGCATACTAACTCTGTGACTTTATTATATTCCACAGTATACACTGAGAGATATATATAGACACAGTAGTTCATTAAACAAATCAACTTTTTGAGTTAATATAAACTTTTATTTTCCAACATGTCTAATCCAGCCTTATTGAGTGCTGCTGCTCCAACAGCATGCATTACCCAACAAGAATGAATAGCTATTTTCAATGCCTTATAGAATACAAAACAGCAATTTACTCAAGTAAATGCCAATAAAATCAGATTAGCAGCAGATCTTAGAACTGTAGTCCAACAACTCACCAATACAGTTGTTATACAACAAGAAGCTGAAAATTGCTCAAAACAACTCCTTCATCTACACCAGTAGACACAAACCACTTCCCATGGACAAGAACTTCCTCAACCATTTGCAGGATCTTTAAAGATAGAAGTATTTTCAGACCCTGGAATCTACAATGGATCTTCATCAAAATTTGAGGAATGGTGGAGCAAAATCAAAGCATGGATTGACTGAAATCCCAAACAGTTTACCAACCTGACTCCAAGCATGGCTGAACCAGGAACCTTTATTACTGAAGTGAAAATTAAAGTATGTGCCTATGCAATGCTATCAAAACTGAAAGGATCCAAAGGATCACACTTCACTGAAGTAGAAATTGCTAAACTTGTAAATCAAACCTCTAACATTACAAGCTGGTGAAGATTAACAAGGAAGATCAAAGAAACCTTCTAATCTTAGTTGCAAAAAGACTGGGCAACTAGAGAGATCAGCCAATTCAAGCAAGATCACCTCTCCACTGATGCATTTGTATTAAAATGGCAAATCCTCTTCCATCAATCTCATATACCAGATCAATTTGGAGTTTGGTTACTTGAAAACAATACAAGGAAGGACATTAAAGAAGAAATATTCCATATCAAACAACAAAGAGACATTGTGGAAGAAACCATTGCAATCATCCAACAAATCAGTTGTACAAAAGAAAAGTACTGTTTCTTTTCCCAATCAAAAAGATTCTCTTTGTATCAACCTGGATATGATAAATATGCTATGAATGTAGATGCTCTAGAAATCACAAAATGCTACAATTGCAAAGAAGGACATTGGATAGACAAGTGCCCAAAAGAATGTCACATATATCACAAGACAGGGAGACACTCATATCTTTGCAAATTTCATCCAATAAACAGATCAAAGTTTACAAAAAGACTAAAATTAAAAAATAAGTCCAAAAGTAAAGACAAAAGATTCAAGAAATCTAGAAAAGTCCAAGCTTTAACATGGATTCAGATTCTGACTCTGAATCAAAAGACTCCAAATCTTCAGAATCAAAAAATAAAGACCTTCCCTATGCTATTAGAGATATGAATTACAAGGAAATAAAGGCATTCTTCTTTGATATGAAAGATTCTGAACAAAAGGGAAAAGTCTCTCAGGCTTAAATCCTCAGGATGTTCAAATCTGCAAAACAATTTCCAAAAAAGTTATGCAAACCCCTCCACTCTCAAAATTCCCAATTTAAAAAACATCTGAAAACACAAAATCCCAACCTGTGGATTAGAACATGCCATAGGATTAGATCTCTATTCATCTGAATCTAAAGATATTTTACCAGAACCACAAGCTGTCATTGATACTAATATTCAAGTGGCAATATCTATAGATGCCTATGGAAGAATTGCCCCTAGAAGTGGCCTCACCATCAAATTCAAAATCCATACTAGTGTAGGAGTCATAGATCCTGACTACCAAGGAAATATCATGGTTCTATTAATAAATCAAGAAATAGAAACATTTAAAATAAATCCAGGTGATTGGATTGCACAACTTATTATAGAGAAAATCCACTCCCTTAAAGTAGTTGAAGTAGCCAAGCTGCCCACAATGAAAAGAACAGACAAAAAATTTGAATCCACAGAAATCAATTTATATACATCCTCTTCAGAAGATCTTTTTCAAAACAAGATATTATTATGCCTATCTGAATTTCCCCCTTTATATTTCATTATCAATTCATCAAAACTTCTGCTTTACTAGATAGTGGAGCAAATATTATGTTTGTCAATCAAATATGAGCTAAGAAAATCCAACTACCTCTCAAATAGCTCCCAAAACCTATAAAAGTCTACAATATAGATAGAACACCAAACTCTACTGGAAATATCACCCATGTAACAGAGATCCCATAGACTATCAAAGATATTGTAAATGTGTCACCACTGAAGTCACTGACTTAGAAAAACACCAACTCATCCTTGGTTATATATGGCTTAAATGCCACAATCTGGAAATTGATTGGACAATCAGAACTGTCAAGTTGTCAAGATGCCCAATAGACTGTAACATATTGAATGATAAATTCTCATTTGTACATTAAATTGAATCAGAAGAAAAAGATTCAATTTAGCACATATATGCCCTTAAAGAAGACTTTTCCAAACCAAAAGAGACTCTAGTAGAAGAACTTGTTCCAAAGGAATACCATAAGTATCTCCATGTCTTCTTAAAGAAAGAATCAGAACAAATGCCCCTTAGAAAATCATGGAATCATACTATAAATTTTAAAGATTCTTTTGAACCATAGAAAGGTCAAATCATTTTGCTCTCTCTTGATGAACAACAAGAAGTAATTGATTTCATTGATAACCAGTTATAAAAGGGATATATTAGATCTAGAAAATCACCACAGACATCACCAATATTCTTTGTTCTAAAGAAAGATGGATGAAAAAGAATGATGTAAGATTACTGTTATCTTAATGAACATACTGTCAAAAACAACTATCCATTACTGCTCATCTCCCAACTCATTGACAAGTTTAAAGGCACAAAGCTTTTTACAAAAATGGATTTATATTGTAAATATAACAATATATGGATTAAAGAAGGTGATGAATGAAAAGCTGCTTTCATATGTCACAGAGGATCCTATGAACCACTTGTAATGTTCTTTGGACTCTGCAACTCCCCAGCAACATTTCAAACCATGATAAATAAAATATTTGCAGATATGAGTACAATAGTTGTCATTTATATGGATGATCTTATGCTTTTTATGAAAACCAATAATCCACAAAAGCATGATAAAGTAGTTCTTCAAGTTCTCAAACTCTTAGACAAGAATGACCTTTTTGTCAAACCCAAAAAGTGTATCTTCTGAACCAAAGAAGTTAAATTCCTTGGAATAATCATAAATGAAAAAGGAATCAAGATGAATAACATGAAAGTGAAAGCTATTCTTGAATGGCCAACACCTTCCTGCATCAAAGTTATTAAAAGCTTCCTTAGTCTAGCAAACTTCTACTGAAGATTCATCAATAGATACTCCAAACTCACAAGACCCCTTATCAATTTCATCAAGAAGGATACACCATTCATTTGGACACAATCACAAGAGTCAGCCTTCAATAAAATTAAACAAATATTTACCATAGCTCCAATTCTTGCATATCCAAACATAGATGCACAGTTTTGTCTAGAAACAGATGTTTCAGACTTCATATCAGGGGTAGTATTGTCTATCCAAGTAAATGACAAATGGCACCCAGTCATATTCTCCTCATACTCCTTCAACCCTGTAGAACAAAACTATTCTGTAGCCAACAAAGAAATGCTTAGTGTCATTAGAGTATTGAAACAATGGTAACATTACCTTGAAGGAGTACATTAGGAATTTGAAATCTAGAATGATCATGCAAACCTTCAATGGTTTATACAGCATTAAAATCTAAACCAAAGACAAGCACAATGGGTCCAATACCTGTCAAGATTCAATTTCAAATGAATCCATAAATTAGGCATCCAAATGGTAAAAGCAGATGCCTTATCCAAAAGGAAAGACCATGCAGATGAAATAGATCAAGACAATCAATAAATCTAACTTATCTCCAATTCCATGATCAAAACAGTTCAGATTACAACAGATGACTCATTCATCTTAGAAGAGGTCACAAAAATAAAAGAACCATGTTATGACAACCACAGACTCATTATATCTGACAACCACAAACTAAAAATGGAAATCCTCTGACTATATCACATATATCCATTGTAGAACATCCAGGATATGACAAAACAATAGAATTGATCCAATGATCATACATATGGCCACAATTATCCACATTTGTAAAAGATTACATTTTGCACTGTGATTGTTGCATACAATTCAAAGACTCAAACCTTGCAATACCAGGAAAACTTCAACCACTTTCAAAACATGATGGACCATAACAAGACATCTCTGCAGATTTCATCACAGAGCTTCCAGAATCCAATGGATATGATTCCATTTTGGTCATAGTTGACAGATTTTCTAAGGAAACAGAATTTGTACCTTGCAACAAATCCATTATAGCTTTTGAAATAGCAAAACTTTATCTAACACACATTTGGAAAACTTATGGCCTACTCCAAACAATAATTTCAGATTGTGGACCACAATTTACATCATATGTCATGAGAGATCTGTGCAAAGGCTAGAAATCACACCAAAACTCTCCATAGTCTTTTATCCACAAACAGATGGACAAACTGAACAAATTAAACATGACCTTTAGCAATACCTTTGCATTTTCACATCAGAAAAACAACATGAATGGGTTGATTGGTTATCAATTGTACAATTCTCATACAACTCAAAAAAGCAAACTTCTACACAGAAGGCACCTTTTGATGTCACATGTTCCTATATACCTTGACTTGGATTTGAACAGTATCAGTCAAAAGCATCCACTGCTGACAACTTTGTCAATAAAATCAAAGATACAGTTGAACAAGTTAAAAATAATTTGGTAAAAGCTCAAATATATATGAAAGTACAAGTAAACAAATACTGCTCAATAGCACCCAATATGCTATTGGCAATAAAATCTGGCTGTCAATGGAAAACCTAAAACTACCATGTGTATCATGCAAATTAATAGAATGATGGATTAGATCATATAACATCATTGGCACAAAGAGAACCAATATCTACAAACTTTGCCTTCCCTTTTCAATGAAAATTCATCCAGTTGTAAGTGCATCAAACCATATAAAGAATGCCTCACAGGCCAACCCACATTCAAACCTGGACCAGTTCTGATCATGGAAGATTATAAAGAACAATATGAAGTCAAATTCATTGTTGATTCAAGGTTTAAGAACAAACACCTTGAATATCTTGTCCACTGGAAAGAATATGAAAATGATGAACACATATGAGAACCAGCTGCTAATCTCAAAAATGCACCAGAAGTAGTAGCAAAATTCCATAAATTTCAACCAAGTGCATCTCAAAAACTTCAAATGTCCAAAGTACAATTTGTTAACATCTTTTACCATTGTGGAAAACTGATACTTGAAAGGTTGATACTTCCTTTTAATTGCCTGAAAGTCAATCCTTAAGAAAAAGATAATGTTATAAATACTACATATCTCTTTCATTTTATTTCTATTTTTCCATTATTTTTTCTTTACTTATCTCTTCATTCTTTTCAACTCAAGTCTCCACAGGTCACATGACTTATATAGCCACATCACATAACAAGTCATATTATAGACATATCCAGATCTATGATGTCAATAACATTACAGCTTAGATCCATCAAGCATAGCCAATAACCTAGATTCTTATCACTTATCACTTATCTATGACATCATATCCTCAATCCTGGCACAACCCTTATCTCAAAAACCCTGCTTTATCAAACCAATGGCACAAGTCACTTTTATTTCACATCATGTGCAAGAGTTAAATTAGTTATTTCTGACTGATAGAATATAATCTAGTTATCTATTTATCTACCCTCATGTAATCCAAGCTCTGCTTTAGAGTTCTAATTGAATAGTTTATAAGGTGGCCAAACTAGAGGCATTCCCCCCAGTCTTGTCCTTCTTGGAGTTTCTCCAACTTCATATTGGATAATCTTCACTATCCTGAAGTATAGTGGCAGATTCTCTGGACACCAGGACTCAGGCTAATGCTTACTTCAGTGCTATCATCTTATTGTCTCACTAGTAACAACTAATACTATCTTTGGAGTCCATCAAGATTCAAATAGTAAATTGGTTGTTTCATCTATAAGTAACTCATATAAGATTTTTTCCTAGAGCCTTGTGAAAGAAGTTCAGTTATATACATGGTGGGCATGCATAAATGAGAATTTCCACCAACTATCTGATATATAAGCATCAAGCCACATTGCCTGAGATTTATTGCCAAGGATGTGCATAAGGTATTCAACTTTCTCATTCTATTGAAGTATATGGAGGACAGATTGATATATCACAATTCCCTTGTTTTTGAACATATCATCAATTACTTAGGATTTGTACTCTTTTCCAGCATCTAACATCCAATCTTTTACTTTCTTGTAATATTGGATCTCAATCTGTTATAAAAACTGGCAAGTGGTCTATAAGACACTAGACTTCTGGTGTAAAGGCACTATCCAAGCATAAGACACATAGTTATCAAGAAAAGTAATGACATACTTATAATGTCAGTAGGAGTTAATAGGAAAGGACTTGATATCCAAGTGGATAAATTCAAATGGCTATGAAGCTCATTGCTCATTAGAAGGAAAGCTCCTGTTAAGCATCTTATCTTTTAAACAATTAGGGCATATTGGTTCCTCAGAGAGAAACTCTATGTTAGAAAAGCCCTTTGTGTGCTTTTTAGTCCAGTAGAGTACATCTTTAGAAAAGTGACCAAATATTTTGTGTAGAATATTATATGTTATTGTTCAAGTTACTTGGGCAGTGGGCTTTTGGTCTAGGAGAACACTATATAAGGTATACATGCTTTTACCAGCACAACCTGAAATAAAGGATGCTAGAACAACATTATCACCATAGGTGATAATTATAGCCTTTGCATTCCCATAAACCTTGGCATCATGGGCTAAAAGCTAACCCATTGAAACTAAACAGACATTAGAATTGGATGTATGCTACATTGTGCAGATCTAGGATGTGGGTTTTACCTCCATTATTTATTCATTGTACAAACACATATTCTAGACCTTCCACATATATAATAGTACTAGCTATAGATATTGATATACAATCCTTCTTAGAGAGTAGTTGATATGTAATAAAATCAGATTGCCATGAAGTAAAGTGTATGGAAGCACATGAGTCTAGTATCCAAAGTAGGGATTCTTCTTCATTACTACAGCTATACTTTCTATCCTTATGATATTCACATCTCTGAGCAGGCAATATATTTATATTGCACAAAGTGGAAGATGACAAAGTACACAATGACATAATATATATGAGATCAGCTATTTCAGCAATTATTGTTGAGTCATTGGTAGGAAAAGGTAGAGAGGAGAAGACATACCTTGCCATTTCCATATTAGAACCAAGAAAGACTATATCTTTCTTCTCATAGTAATTGAAGGGACCAGATTCACCTTTACTAGAAATGGAATAGGTTGAATGGATAAGTGAAGAACCCATCATGTCAGGATCTATAGTATAGATACTGTGAAAATCATCCAAGTCCTTTAAATCCCAAGCATCTGCCAAAGGGGGTTTAATCTGGTGCTTGTTAAAGTAATGAATATATTTGCACTTCCTAGAAGAAGCAGATATTGTTTTGTCAGATATCTTCTCTATTGTGGCAGAAGGGCCTTGTGAAGATTCCTGGATTTCTAGCCAATGGGCATCAATATGATTATATTGCCTTACTATCTTGTATTTTGGAAACTTCTCTAGACAATTAACCAGGAATATAGTATTTTTGATCCTTGTATCAATTGAAGGTCCTTGTGTTCCTTGATAAAAGGATGGGGGTTGGTGAGTAAGAAGGTGAGAATCAATGGTAGAGGAGATATTAATGATGGTGGTGATATATAAGGCCATGATAGCCTCATTTGCCTAAGCTTTGCCTTTTTCTTTGCCACAATGGCCTTTCTTTTTCTGTTTACCATTTTCTATTTGCTACTGCTGCTACTATCCTCCATCTTGTGGTTTTGATTGCCGCTACTGCTGCTGAAAGATGAAATCTTGGCCTTTTGACTTGATTACAGAAATTTTATTGATCTGTTGAGATTGCCTTTCTTTTTTTAAAGTATACTAGTTCTAAGCTAGGGCAGTAGCTTTCTTGATTCTAGAGAGCAAAGATTTTATAAAGAGTCCTTTATTGTCTTTCTCTTGTACAAGCATGTGGACAAGAATAGATATACTTGTAGAAAGCTTGGCTAAGGCTAGCATTTCTTGAACCTTAGAATCAAATGAGTAGTTTATATATTCTAAATGTGCAAAAAGATTCTCTATTTTATCATAGGCAGGAGTAAGGTGTAAAGTCTTTGAAATCTGCAGCTCAACTAACTCCTTAAAAACTGCATATGCCTGAGCTACACCAGATTGTTTATTATTATCAGCAAGAGCAATAAGAAGATTGGTTGTAGTAAAAACAGAGGAGTATCTAAGACAATATGTCAAGAAGAAATGCAAATTGATTTGTCCAATAATGGTGTCCTGGACTTTGCAGTATATAATATAATAGTTGTGATTATCAGAATCAGTATCTTTATTTGGCCTTAAAGGCTCAGATATGTCTATAATCCATAGGAATTTAGTTACCTGAAGTTGGGATTTCATCAATTGCCACTAGATGTCAAATCCAGTTCCATTAAAGATAGAAATGCAAATAAAGTTTTCTGCATTGGAGGGGGATATTTTAATGTAAGGACATCTAAAAAGAGCAACAGCATTAGCATGCATCTTTTATGGATTGAATCAATATAAGTTTTTTCTAGTTAGGCAGCAAACAGCAAGCATAAGTGGAAACTCTAGTACTGTATTCTGCCATCTTTCTTTGGATAGAATCCATGGTTGCACCTTTAATATAACAGCTAATGAAGCACTGATCTAGTAGGCAATGAAAAGTGCAGCTGTTTTCACAGTACTACATCTTGTATACTATTGGTGTTATGAATGCTATATACTTTCCTTATTTTATTTCTATTTTTCCATTATTTTTCCCATATTTACCTCTTCATTCTCTTTAACTCAAGTCTTCACAGGTCATGTGACTTGCACAGCCATATCACATGACAAGTCACATGATGGGCACACCCAGACCCATGACATCATCAATGACATCACAGCCTAGACTCATTAATATAGCCAATAATCCAAACTCTTATCTCTTATTGTTTATCTATGATATTATACTCTCAATCTGAGATGTAGCTCCTATCTCAAAATAATGACTCATCAAAGCACAGCACTGACTCATCACTTAGTCAGCAACCCATAGTCTTGCTTTATTAAGCCAATGGCATAATTTACTCTTAATATGCACCATATACAAGGATTAGATTAGTTATCTTGGACCAATAGGATATGATTCAGTTATTTATTTACTGGCCCTCGTGTAATACAAGCTCTGCTTTGGAATTCTAATTGAATAGTATATAAGGCAGCCAAACTAGAGGCATTTCCTCTAGTTTTGTCCTCCTTGAAGTTCCTCCCACTTCCTACTGGATTATCTCCACTATTTGAAGATATAGTGATGTATTCCCTGGACACCTTGACTTAGTTAACACTTACTTTAGCATTCCTGCTTATTGTCTTATCAGCAAGCAACTAATATTGCCCTTGGAGTCAACTAAAATTCAAGTAGTAAGTTGGCTATTTTAGTATTAGCTTGAAAGATTAGTTCACATTGGACAATGAAAGAATGGAGTTTCTTCAGGTCATGCCTATTGATTGGGTTAGATTCCCAGACTTTCATCTGAATAGTATCAGAGCTCCACTTCTGACATAACACCTTCTTTATCAGTTGCTGTATAGACCCAATGAGCTAAGTGAAGAGCTCATAGGCAAGGAGAACATTGTTTTATTTACTAAAAGGGTCTCCTTTAGAGATATCAGAGTATTCACTGCCATTTTTATTATCATTATCACTATTATTGTCACCATTATCTCTAGGGTCCAGAGGCTCTGGATTACTAGGATCACCAGATCCTTGGACATTCTCATTATCTTCAATGACCAAGAAATAAGGTTTGAGGAAAATCTTGAAGTCATCTGGGAGAGGAGTTAGTGGAGATAGTTGGTTTTGATTACCAAAAATGGCAGAGATAGAGTCACCACATTTGGCTATTAGATTGATGAACTTGTTGGGAATACCATGAAAACTGCCAAAAATGGTCCACAGGATATTAGCATGGCTTGTAGAAGTATAGGTAGACATAATTGTTGAATCTTGTACAAGGTTAGTATAAATATACTATCAAGTCCAGATCCTCTAGAGTTAAGTCCAACCAGAGAATGAGTTCATCTAGTAGAGAAAGAGGTTAGAACAGAGAAGGACCAAAGATCAGATGGGAGAATCAAGGAGAAGGGATATAAGGGTGAGGATGTTGGCATAGACTTGTGTATCATACCCTTGCATAGTTCTGGATTCTTATATTTCAGAGAGACAGAGCAGAGATTAGAGATTGGACAAATGGAAGAGAAGACTTAGTTTGATATTTGTACTAAGAAGAAAGTACAGGAGGAGTGAGAGATTAAATACTAAAGTCATCAGGCATGAGGAGACATGAAACAGAGGTGAACATGTGGTAGATAGTCAATATGAAATAACAAATGTCAAGAAGTGTCAAGTATATCAAAGTATAGGAGATGAAATACAATATAATTGGAAAATATTTCAAGGAAAGATATAGGATAAGGTATAGACATTTCAAGTGGCAGAGAAAGTATGTCCAAACAGAGGAAATGAACTCCAGGTCAAAGTCCAAGGAGATAATGGATAAAGAAGGACAGAGTTGGATAGAGTTGGCCAAAAGAGGTGGAGATGGGATTGGAGGACAGAATATGACACTGTCTCTGTTTGTGCTCAGCAACAGTAAGCTATTGTAAGCCTAATTTAATTCCTTCTCAAATAATCTTGTTGATGTCTATGTTAACCTATATCTCATGCAAAAATTCATGAATATCAAAACCAATAACTGTGGTGTCTAATCTATGATGGAGGGAATAAGAGGTGGGTGCTTTAAAGCAATAGTTTGATGACATGCAGCTAGAAGATAAGAGTTGTGTATGAATGAATGGTGGATATGGTATAGAATATTGAGCTATTCTTATGAAATACCAGTTTAGTAATTAGATGAGAGGAATTATTGGAATGCTTTTCAAAATATCATGTGTTGAAATCTACTAATGGCAATATTGATGGTAAATTGAGACAATGGAAGGCATATACAAAAATAATACTAAATCTGTGTTGTATGATCTATCAGTTAGAAGGGCATGAATATAATAGTGTAAAGAAAGTGAGATAGTACTGAAACATGAAAATTCATTTACCAATATTGAGGATTTCAAGAGAGATTGACATATAATTTCTTAGAATTACTTGTAACCTTCCATGGAAAGTATATGTTTAATTTCCATACAACACACCTTTCTTATTCACATGACTTGTATATTGTAATTTACTTTCTGACTTAACATTGGAGTTGAAGCTCTTTTTCAACTTGAACTACTTGTATCTTAGTAGTACACTTGAAATATATTATCAACCTGGTATGTAAAGTTATTAGGTTTTCCTTTCAATAACTTGAGTGCTTCAATAGGTTATGAGCCCCTGTAGTGTACAAAATATAGCTAAAACAGCCAACTTACTATTTGGATCTTGCTATATTTTAAAAGTAATATTGGTCAGTGCTAATAAGACAATAGGCTGGTGGTACTAAAGTAAGTGTCAACCTGAGTCCAAGTGTCCAGGGAATCTGCCACTATACCTTCAGAAAGTGGGGATTATCTAATAGAAAGTGGAAAAAACTCCAAGGAAAACAAGACTAGGGGGAACATCTCTGGTCTAGACACCTTATATACCATTCAATTAGAACTCTGGAGTAGAGCTTAAAAGTACATTAGGGTAGGTAGTAGATAACTGGATCATATCCTATTGGTCAAAGATAACTAATCTAATCTTTGCATATGGTGCAAGATAAGAATGACTTGTGCCATTGGCTTAACAAAGCAGGGCTATGGATTGCTGACTAAGCAATAAGTTAATGCTGTGCTTTGATGAGTCACTATCTTGAGATAAGGGCTGCACTGGAGTTGAGGATATAATATCATAGATAAGAAATAAGAAATAAAAGTTTAGGTTGTTGGCTATGTTGATAGATCTAGGTTGTGATATCATTGATGATGTCATGGGTTTGTATATCCATCATGTGACTTGTTATATGATGTGGCTGTGTAAGTCATGTGACCTGTGGAGACTCAAGTTGAAGAGAATGAAAAGAAGAGTAAAGGAAAAATAATGAACAATAGAAATAAAATAAAGGAGATATATAGCATTTATAATAGTAGCACTGTAAAAATAGCTACACTCTTTGTTGCCTACTGGATCAATGCTGCATAAGCTGTTACACTAGAGATGCAACCATGAATTCCATTCAAAAAAAGATAGTAGAATATAGTATTAGAGTTTCTACTGATACTTGCTGTTTGCTGCCTGACTAAAAAAAATCTATGTTGATTCAATCTATGAAGGATACATACTGATGCTATTCCTCTTTCTAGATATCCTTATATCAAGATGTCTCCCTCCAATATAGAAAACTCTATTCACATTCCTATTTTTGATGGAACTGGATTTGACACCTGATGGCTATTGATAAAAGTCTAACTTTAGGCAATTTAATGCCTATGGATTACAGACATATCTAAATCTTCAAGACCAGATGAAAACACTGACTCTGATAATTACAACTATTATATTATATATCATAAAGCCCAGAACACCATCATTGGACAAGTCAATGTGCATCTCTTTTCAACATTTCATCTCAAATACTTCTCCACTTTTACCATAACTAACTTTTATACTACTCTTGCCAAGAATAATAAACAATTTAATATAGCTCTAGCATATGTAGTCTTCAAGGAGTTAGTTGAGCTGCAGATTCCAAAGATCTCACATTCTACTTCTATCTATAAAAAGATAAAGAATCTTCTTGCATGCTTGGAGCACATGAACTATTTATTTGATCCTAAGGTTTAAGAAATGCTAGCCCTAGTCAAGCTTTCTACAAGTATGTTTGTTGTTGCTCATGTGCTTGTATAGGAAAAAAACAATAAAAGATTTTTTATAAAGCCTTCACTCTCTAAAATTAAGAAAGCTGCTACTCTAGCTTAGAACCAGCATATCTTAAAACAAGAGAAGCAGCTTCAATAGACCAATAAGATTTCTATGATCAAACTGAAAGGCCAAGACCCCACCTTCTAGTAGCAGTAGCAGCAATCAAAACCACAAGATGAAGGATAATAGCAGCAGCAGCAAATAAAGAATGGTAAACAGAAAAAAAAAGGCCATCATGGCAAAGGAAAAGGCAAAGCTCAAACAAATAGGGCTATCATGGCCTCATATACCACCACCATCATCAATGTCCCCTCCACCATTGACCCTCATCTCCTCATTCACCAACCCCCATCTCTTTATCAAGGAATACAAGAACCTCCAATTGATACAAGAATCAAAAACACTATGTCTCTGATTAATTGTTTGAGGCAGTTCCCAAGATATGAAATAGTAAAACAATATGATCATGTTAGTATCTACTGGGTGGAAATTCAGGAATTTTCACAAGGCCTTTCTATTACAATAGAGGAGATACCTGATAAAACAATCTCTGCTTTTCCTAGGAACTGCAAATATACTTGTCACTCTAACAAGTATCATATTGAACCCTCTCTAGCAGATGCTTGGGATTTAGAGGACTTAAATGATTTCTATAATATCTATACCATAGATCCTAATATAATGAGTTTTTCATCCATTTATTCAATCTATTCCCTTCCTATTGAAGGTGAACCTGGCCTTTTCAATTACTATGAGAAGGATATAGTCTCTCTAGGCTTTGAGTGAAATAGTCAATTTACTATTTGGATCTTGCTAGATTTCAAAGGTAATATTAGTTTAATATTGAATAAGACAATAGACTGGTGGCACTAAGCATCAACCTAAGTCCAAGTGTCTAGAAAATCTGCCACTATATCTCTGGACAGTGGAGATTGGCCAATAGAAAGTGGGAGAAATTCCAAGGAGAATAAGACTAGGGAGGATGCCTTTATTTTGGCTGCCTTATATATTATTCAATTGTAATTCTGAAGTAGAGCTTGAATATATATTAGAATAGGTAATAGATAACTGGATCATATCCTATTGGTTAGAGATAACTAATCTAACTTTTGCATATGGTGTGAAATAAGAGTAACTTGTGCCATTGACTTGATAAAGCAAGGCTGTGGATTGCTGACTAAGCAATGAGTCAGTGCTGTGCTTTGATGAGTTACTATCTTGAAATAGGGATTGCACTAGATTAGGTCTGGATGTGCCCATCATGTGACTTGTCATGTGATGTGGCCATATAAATCACATAACCTATAGAGACTTGAGTTAAATAGAATGAAAAAAAAAATAAGGGAAAAATGATGGAAAAAAAAAGATATATAGTATTCATAACACATAGTATATAACCAGAGCCTGTCTCAATACTAATTCCCTGTTATGAACATTATGCTATGCCATATATCTCCTTTATTTTATTTCTATTTTTTCATTATTTTTTCCATACTCATTATTTTATTCTCTTCAATCCAAGTCTCTACAGGTCATGTGACTTACACAGCCACATCACATGACAAGTCACATGATGGACATACCCAGATCTATGATGTCACTATAACATCATAGTCCAGACTCATCAATATAGCCAATAATCTAGACTCCTATTTCTTATTACTTATCTATAATATCATATCTTTAATCCTAGTACAACCCTTATCTCAAGATAGTGACTTATCAAAGCACAGCACTGAGTCATCACTCAATCAGCAACCCATAGCCCTGCTTTATCAAGCCAATAGCACAAGTCACTTTTATCTTATATTGTGTATAAAAATTAGATTAGTTATCTTTGACCAATAGAATATGATCCAGTGATCTATTATCTATCCTGATATACACTAGAGCTCTGCTTCAGAGTTCTAATTGAATAATATATAAGGTGGCCAAACTAAAGGTGCTCCTTCCAATTTTGTCCTCCTTGGAGTTTCTCCTACTGCCTATTGGGTAATCTCCACTATCTGGAGATATAGTGGCAGATTCCCTGAATACCTGGACTCAGGTTAATACTTACTTTAGTATCTCCTATCTATTGTCTTATTCAGCACTCAATTAATATTGTCTTTGAAGTCTAGTAAGATTCAAATAGTAAATTGGCTGTTTTATTTCCTAGTTACAAAATATTATCACTTTTATGATTGTTGGGCAATTTCTAGCCTAGCATGAGTCTGAGGTATAACAGTACTCCAATAATCAGTGTATTTCACTATCATGAGGGTTTACACTGGGAATTTTAACTTGGTATTTGTATATTGATGTGATAGTTGAAGCATTGGGGCATTAGCAAACAATATATATCTGTGTTAGTTGCAAAATAAGCAGAAATCCTACTTGTTGTAACAACATTGCCCTTATCAACTTGGAATTTAGGATAACAATATTAAAGTAGCTGGGATTGAATTAGCATGCCAGCAGTGACCAACCAACATATTATGCTAGAATTTACTCAACTATGTAGCCAGATTTAGTCTAGCAGTCATAACTGCATTCCAAGATGTCCATAGTAGGGACTCTTCTGAAACTCAGTTTGCATCATGATGTACACATGCCACAACTCAGCAGACAAAAAGTAGCCAAGGTCTGTCATGGGTTCCTCTGCAGCTTCTACAGTTATAAAGATTCACAAGCTTAATTCTTTCTCTGGTTACTAAGAACTGGGCTCCAATGTCTTGTGATAAAGTAACATTGAGAACTCTGGCCAGGACTTTAACTTGTCCAAAATCATATAGCTCTACAAATAATTACATAACTATGAGACAAAGAGTTATCATCACTCACACCCCACATGCCAGTCATGGCTGTTGGTCTGTTACAATGTTGATGACTTACATTTATTCAGACAAGCCATAGTCACATATCCAAGTCAATTTATCCTGACACACTCAGCTTATAACAGTTCAAACAAAAACAGTAATCTCAGCTCTAGAACTACATGTTGGTCATTGCATTCCAAAACAAGAACTATATGTGTGATGGGCCTGTCTAGGTCTTACTTATCATTGAATATATAGTGCCCAAAGATATTTAAAATGAAACCACAACAGACCTGATGTTTATAGTCTTTTGAACAGACATAGCCTCTTTAATGTGGCTAGATCAAATCATATTTTTCTTAGGAAGATCTCTGTTCTAGAATATGCATCTCATTTGTGACTTCCACTATTACACTGACTGTCTTAGTCGCTGCAAGGGTCAATCTAGCAACTCCAATGGTGGAGCCATTCCATCTCTATCAAAGAACACTCAACATATGTCAATGCTGATGAGATGGTCAACTTTAAGATACTCATATTTCTAGTTGGTTCCACAACAGAAAGACAGGCTTTGAGAAACTTGATGGATCAAACCATTGCTCTAATATGACAGTGAATATTTTTGAAATGTCTGTGTGGACTGCTGACCTCTGTCTTTTATAATAAGCATGGGTTGTGGAAGGTTCTTTCATTGAAAACTTTATATTACATTTAATGTCAATAATTTGAGTCAAGTTTGCTGGACTCATAGATTGATTGGGTATCAAAAAGAACTGGGGTCTTATATGTTGAACCACTCATGAAATGCATATATTTCTCCTTTTTGCCACTCTTCCAAACCAGATGTGATGCTGCAGCTGAGCTATCACATTGTGGGTAGCTCCTTGCATGATTAATTTGTTGTGTATGCAAGTTCCAGGTGTTTGCACTTTTATAGAGGACTTGAGTGGTCATAACAGCCATGAGAAGTCAGTTCCAACCAAAAATATACTTGTGAAACAATATATCACTTGAGAAACTATTGGTGCCAATTAGAAAAAAAATCACCCATACAGCAAGTGAGAAATACATTAACAATCATTTAAACCCCAGAAATATATCCACATGGAAAAATGGGGTACATCAAAGCATGTGGATGCTGTGGATAAAATGATATTATTTTTACTATTATTTTTCCAATATTATCACAATTCTTTTGTTCATCATTGAATCTATGACAGTTTGTGCCTGTAACATTTCAGACCTTAACAATTGTGAGTGATTCTACTTTCTTGTTGCTTGATGTTTTCTACAACTCCAACATACCCATTCTGTGTACATATGATAAAAGCAGAAGCTATCTAACTCTTTCTTTGGTAGTTGTTTAATAAAGACATTTTGATGTGCTTACTATGATGCTGATTACACAGCAAGCTGAGCTGTCAACTTGTGTAGGAAAAGCAGGATTAAGATTTGGATGTATGGATCCATTGGCAGCAAGAAACATATTATTAGGAGTATCTAAAATGAAATAGATATAGGATCAATTCAGTAGGAACTCTCTAGATTCCTAAGTAACCCTGATATTCCTATTCTTTATTTTTGCTTCCAGAGCAAGTGTCACATTTTCATGTTTTCACTCTTTTACATATCACACTATCTTTTAATTATTGTTGTTTATTTCTTTTATCATTCATTTCTGTCCAAGTCTGGACTATAATGTAGTTACATGTGCTTTCCTTATGTAGTGACATTGTACCTTATGTTAGATAGTATATAGTTTAGGCTTGTATATTCCAAAATCCCTAGTTGCAGAATATTATCACTTTTGTGATCATTGGGGAACTTTTATCCTAGTATAAACTTAAGGCATAATATTATTCTGCAACTACTTCATCAGCCCTTCTCTCTACTCACTTCCCCTCTTATTATTGTCCTCAAGACCACTTTGGACTCTTGAGTGACTACCATCATTCCATTCCACTTGTAAGGGCTATTGCTGCTCTTGTTATCTTCACTACTATATATAGCTGGATCCCAAGCTTAAGGGAGAACTGCTGAGCATGTGATGCTTGGAATATAGCACTCCATATAAGTGCTAAATATATGCTTGTCCAGCATCATAAATAAAGATAAAGTTACTATTCCCCATAGTATATTAGGGAGGTTCTTAGATGCTCTAAGCTTAAGTACATCTGAGGGGAGATGATACTCATCCCCTATGATTTGCATGATTACTGCTCAGCCTTTGTGCTATAAATGTCACATAGATTTTCCAATCAATCACCATCCTACACCCAGCATCTCTCCCTTCCTTATTTTTGATTTCTTCCCCTCTTCCCCCACTTTTTCCTCTCACAGATCAAGGTTTTGATTTATAGAGGAACACCCAAGCATTCCACCCTCTGCCTTCATCATTTCCCCACACTCAGTCCAGGTGAGCTTTTATAGTCCTGAACAATGCATCCCTATATCCACACTTTTACCTCTACTCCAGACATGCCATGTCCACACCCATTTCTGATGCAAATGTGCACATCTGGGGTTTCCAAGACCTCAAAGATGCAAGCTCCTCTTCCACCCCCACATCTACAATCCTGGCTCCTCCTCCTCTCACAGATAATGAGCATATGCAATACTTGGACCAGTATATGACCTGGTACCATCACCACCATGCCAACTCCTTAGTGGCTGGGCTGCAACCACAAGTGCCATGCCATGCTCCCCCTTTGCTCCCTCCTCTTTGCATGATCAGAGTTGCTTCACCCCAAACATCTAACTGGCACCCAGCTACCACTTGCCCAACCTTTCCCTTTGCTGTATGGCCCACTAGCCATATTTCCATCCATCTACCAGTTCCCCAGCAGAACTACCTTTTCTCACCTATTAAATTTCCATCCCCCAAGTTGGCTGTATGACAACCTCTTGGAAAATCCATTGTTGTGAAACCAGATGACTTTACTGGTGATAAAGAAAGATTTGTCCAGTGGCAACACCAGATCAGCCTCTACCTCCAGGGGTTCAACTACAAACCCACCAATAGGGAGGCAATATTGATTGTTCTCTTTTATATGAAAGGAAATAACATAGCAGGAAGATTCACTGACCTGTATGCACTAGAGGAGCTCCTGAAAGGGGAAAACTTGTGCCAGTTCCAGCAGCAACTGATTGCAATATTCCAACTGGTGGCCCTAGACTACCATACTAAAAAGAAGCTCTTGGCAATTAAGCAACAGAAAATAGAATCCATTGAAGACTTCTTCATACAGATGCACCATCTTGTCCTAGAAGCTAATTGAGACACAAGGACTCATGGAAGGATACTCATAAATCTTATGTGAGATGGTATCCATAATAAGATAGTAGAGTATGTCAAGTAGGCCTTTCCTGCCCTGCTTGATGAGATGGAATTTATCAAGTGGGAATTGGCTTTGGTCATGGCTGATTAGATTCTAGCCTAAATTAATAAATGGAAATAAGGAGTGGGATACTTTTCCCAATTCTGCCTCCAACAAAGCAACACCTATTAGGGAAATTCTTCCAGTACCCTGTGACAAGAGTGTTGCAAGCAGATGGAAATGAAGAATACCACCCAGAAGGTGTCAAATTCTACCACATCCTCCCCCTTCTCATTCATCCATCTGAATCAAGTTGGAACATTTGATGAACAAGGTGTGCCAATGGACCTGTTAGTAGTGCAAGCAAATAATATGTGCTGACAGTGTGGGGTCCAATAGCCCTGCAAGATCCATTTCAAACTGTGATAGAAGATATACAAAGTTACAATCCAAGAAACTGCCAAGTAATATTTCAAAGCTTGATGTCAAAGGTCTAAATTGAGCTATATTCTCTTTCCATTTCCAGGTTACTGTCAAAGCAAAGGAACTTTAGGGTTATTTTTGAAAAAAGAGTGGAGATATAACACTCTCCCTTTTAGGGTGTGCAGTACAGCAATATCAAGTGTTACAAGTAGAGACTCATTTGTATATTTTCACAAAGATCTTGGTGGAAGCAGATGATTATCTCAGTATATCTTGTTTTAGAGAACAGTTGAGATGATCAAGAGAAAAGGAAAAGATAGATATTTCTTCTTATCCTTTATAGGGTATAGTAGTCTTCATATATATTGATGGGTAGACTTTATATATATTTATATACAAAATAGATATAAAGGATGATGTGACTTATGATATCAAAGAGCATAGGATATGAGTCAGATGTTTGAAATGTTCTAGTTTGATTTATAATCAGGTGCTTATTGATGGTGAAACCAAGGCTGTGGTTACTGACTGATGTTGAGTTATGATTATGACTTGACTTGAGTCAATATGATTGTTACAAATGCTATATATCTTTCTTATTTTATTTCTATTTTTCCATTATTTTTCTCTTATTTACCTCAACTTAAGTCTCCACAGATCACATAACTTACACAGCCACATTACATAACAAGTCACATGATGGGCACATCCAGACCTATCAAGCACAGCCAATGACCTAGACTTTTATCTCTTATTGCTTATCTATGACATTATACCATAACTTGTACTCTCTAGCTATATGTCATCTAACTGTTGCCCATGTGCACCAACCCCTAACTCCCTCCACCATAGATCAGACACCACAGCCATTGGTTTTGGTATCTACAAACTTCTATATGAAATATAGGTCAATACAAACATCAACCATATTATTCAAGTAGAAATACAACTAGGTTTACAATAGCTTGCCACTAAAGAACATAGACAGAGACAACCAGATAATAATCTGCCACCACACAGACACCACCCCTACCAAGTACCAATTAAAAAAAGACATCCCTGTCCTTGTTCTTTTATTAACTGTACTTGAGTTTATCTTTACAATCCTGGTATTAACTTTGGCCCTCATGTCTCTACTTTACACTCTCACCTCCTCCTCAATGTACCTCACTATTACCATCACCACTATGATAGATACTAGATCTATCATAGTCAAACTTAGAGCTTCTTCCTCCTATTACAATAGAATTCCTCTCACTTGCCAAGGCACAATTAATAACTTGAGAAAATACTTTCAAGCACCACAACAATTGCTTCAATATCTTCATTCTATTCCAAGGAAAAAACAATGAGAAATTCTCAAAGCTTATACTAAAAGAGCCTGATAGATTAGAGCTTATGCAGCACAAGTAGAAATCAACCTCACCCTGAGATCTACTGCCACCAAAGAATCAACATCTTTAGAAGAAGAAACTCTCCATGAAAATGAATGAATTACACACTTGCACTCTTCATTCTTGCCTTTATAATACTTATTTGCTTCACAGCAATTATTATTTTAACAATTTTCAAAAATGAAAACCAACCCATTTCCATCTGCTTCTCCTTCAAAGCTCCTAATCACATCTATAGATTCATTATAGAATTACTGATATCTGTTGATCTCAACATTGCCAACAATTCTTGAAACAACAACAATAACAATGATTGGTAATTGATAAATATCCTTCTTATTATAGCCACCCTCTTTATCATCATTCTTCTTATCTCTTCTCTTACTACTTGTATCTGATACTTTCATCAAGAAAGTCAAGATATTGAAACTTACTCTCTTCAAGATATAAAAATTCCATCCCTTCAAGCCCCACCTAGAGCAATAGTGACTGATTAGCTATTATTGCACACTAACCCTGTGACTTTATTATATTCCATGATATACACCAAGATATATATATAGACACAGTAGTTCATTAGACAAATCCACTCTTTAAATTAATACAAACCTTTATTTTCCAACATGTCTAATCCAGTCTCATCCAGTACTGCTGCTCCAACAGCACACATCACCCAACAAGAATAGATAGCTGTTCTTAACACTTCATAGAACATAGAATAGCAACTCACTCAAGTAAATGCCAATAGAACCTGACTAAAAGCAGATCTTTGAACTACAGTCCAATAACTCACCAATGCAGTCACTACACAATAAAAAGCTAAAAACAACTCTAAACAACTCCTTGGACTACACTAATGGGCAGCAACCACTTCCCATAAACAAGAATCTCCTCAACCATTTGCAGGATCTTCAAAAATAGAAGTATTTCCAGACTCTGGAATCTATGATGGATCTCCATTAAAATTCAAAGAATGGCAAACCAAAATCAAAGCATGAATTGACTACAATCCCAAATAGTTCATCAACTTGACTCCAAGTATGGCTGAATCTAGAACCTTTATTACTGAAGTGAACATTAAAGTATGTACCTATGCAATTCTATCAAGATTCAAAGGATTCAAAGGATCACACTTTGCTGAAGTTGAAATTGCTAAACTCATAAATCAAACCTCTAATATTACAAGATGGTGATAACTAACAAGAAAGATTGAAGAAATCTTTTGACCTCAGCTGCAAAAAGACTGGGCAACCAGAGAGATCAGCCAATTCAGGCAAGATTTCCTCTCTACTGATATATTTGTATCAAAATGGCAAATTCTCTTCCATCAATTCCATATACCAGATCAATTTGGAGTTTGGTTATTCAAAAACAATATAAGGAAGGATATTATAGAAGAAATATTCCAAACCAAACAATGAAGAAACACTGTGAAAGAAACCATTACAACCATTCAACAAATTAGTTGTAGAAAAGAAAAATATCACCTCTTCTCCTAACCAAAGAAATTCTCTTTGTATCACCCCAGATGCAATGAATATGCTATAGATGTAGATGTATTAGAAATCACAAAATGCTACAATTGCAAAAAAAAAGGACATTGGACAGACAAGTGTCCAAAAGAATGTCACATATGTTACAAAATAGAGAGACATTGATATCTTTGTAAGTTTTACCCAATGAATAAATTGAAGTTTGCAAAAAAACTAAGATTGAAAGATAAGTCCAAAGATAAGAACAGAAGATTCAAGAAATCTAGGAAAGTCCAAGCCTTAGATATGGATTCAGATTCTGACTTTAAATTAGAAGAACCTAAATCTTTAGAATTAAAAGATAAAGACCTTTTCTGTGTTGTTAGAGGTATGAATTACAAAGAAATAAAGGCATTCTTTCTTGACATAAAAGATTCTGAACAAAAGAGAAAAGCCTCTCAGGCTTAAACCCTCAGGATGTTCAAGTGTATAAAGCAATTCCTAAAAAGGTTATGCAAACTCTTTTACCCTTACAACTTCCAATTTGAAAAACATCAGAAAATGCAAGAATTCCAACCTGCAGATCAGAACATGCTGCAGGACTAGATCTTTATTTATCTAAATATAAAAATATTTTACCAGGACAGCAAGCTATCATCAACACTAATATTCAAGTGGCAATATTTTTAGATGTCTATGAATGAATTGCCTCTAGAAGTGGCCTGGCTGTTAAATCCAGAATCCACACCAGTGTAGAAGTCATAGACTCTGATTACTAAGGAAACCTCATGGTTCTGTTGATCAATCAAGGAACAGAAACATTCAAAGTAAATCCAAGTGATCATATTGCATAATTTATTATAGAAAAAATACACTTTTTTGAAATAGTTGAAGTAGCTGAGCTATCCACAATGAAAAGAGCAGACAAAATTTGGATCCACAGAAATTAACTTATGCACATTCTCCTCAATATATTTCAAGATCAAATCTTTCTCAAAAGAAGACATTATTATGTCTATCTGAGTTGACCCCCTTAGATTTCATCATTAATTTGTCAATGCATCTGCTTTGCTAGATAGTGGAGCAAATACTATGTTTGTTAACTGAACATGGGCTAAGAAAATCCAATTATCTCTCAAATAGCTTCCAAAACCTATAAAAATCTATAATGTAGATGAAACACCAAACTCTGCTGGAAATATCACCCACACAGCAGAGATTCTCATAGATTACCAAGGACATTGTGAATGTGTCACCACCAAAGTCACCAACTTAGGAAAACACCAACTTATCCTAGTTACACATGGCTTAAATGCCACAACCTGGAAATTGATTGGATAATTGGAACAGTCAAATTATTAAGATATCCAATAGATTGTAACATGTTGAATGATAAATCTTTATTCACACGTCAAATTGAATCAGAAGAAAGAGATCCAATTCAGCACATACATGCCCTTAAAAAAGACTCTTCCAAACCAAAGGAGACTCCAGTGGAAGAACTTGTTCCAAAAAAAATACCACAAGTATCTCCATGTCTTCTCAAAGAAAGAATCAGAATGCATGCTCCTTAGAAAACCATGAAATCATGCCATAGATTTTAAAAATTCTTTTGAACCAAAGAAAGATTGAATCATCCCACTCTCTTCTGATGAACAACAAGAAGTAACTGACTTCATTGATGAAAATGACCTCTTCATCAAATCCAAAAAGTATACCTTCTAAACCACAGAAATTAAATTTCTTGAAATGATTGTAAATGAAAAGGGAATCAAGATGGATAACATGAAAGTGAAAGCTATCCTCAAATAGCCAACACCTTCCTCTATCAAAGCCATTAGAAATTTCCTTGGTTTAGCAAATTTCTACCAAATATTCATCAATGAATACTCCAAACTTGCAAAATCCCTCATATGAAAGTACAAGCAGACAAACACCATTTAATAGCATTCCAATATACTATTGGTGATAAAGTCTGGCTTTCAATGGAAAACCTAAAGCTATCATGTGCATCATGCAATTTAATGGAACAATGGATCAGATCATATGATATCATTGACATAAAAGAAACCAATGTCTACAAACTTTACCTTCCTTCTTCAATGAAGATTCATCCAGTTGTAAATGTATCACACATCAAACCATATAAAAAACATCTCATAGGCCAATCCACATTCAAATCTGGATTGTTCTTGGTCATAAAAGGTTATGAAGAACAATATAAAGTCAAATTCATTATTGATTCAAGGTTTAAGAGCAAATATCTTGAATACCTTGTCTGCTAGAAAGGATACAAAGATAATGAATGTATATGGGAACCAGCTGCTAATCTTAAAAATACACCTGAAGCAGTAGTAGAGTTCTATAAATCTCAACCAAGTATATTTTGAAGACTTTGAATATCCAAAGCACAATTCTTCAATATCTTTTACTACTATGGAAAATCAATATCTGAACAGTTGATACTTCCTTTCAATTGCCTGGAAGTCAATCCTTAGGAAGAGAATAGTGTTATGAACATTATATCTCTCTTTTATTTTATTTCTATTTTTCTATTATTTTTCCCTTACTTACCTTTTCATTTACCTTAACTTGAGTCTTCACAGGTCACATGACTTACACAGCCACATCACATCACATGTCATATGATGGGCACATCTAGACCCATCAAGCATAGCCAACAACCTAGACTCTTATCTCTTATTGCTTATCTATGACATTATATTCTCAACATTAGTGCAGCCCTTATCTCAAGATATTGACTCATTGAAGCACAGCACTGACTCATCACCCAGTCAGCAATCCACAGCCCTACTTTGTCAAGCCAATGGTACAAGTCACTCTTATCATATATTATGTATAAGAGTTAGGTTAGTTATCTCCAATCAATAGGATATGATTTAGTTATCTATTTACCTTCCCTTATGTAATTCAAGCTCTGCTTTGTAGTTCTAATTGAATAGTATATAAGGCAGCCAAACTGGAGGCATCCCCTCTAGTTTTGTCCTTCTTGGAGTTTCCTTCACTTCCTATTGGATAATTTCTACTATCTAGAGATATGGTGGCAGATTTCCTGGACACTTGGACTCAGGTTGATGCTTACTTTAGTGCCACCAGCCTATTGTCTTATTAGCAAGTGACTAATATCACCCTTGGAATCTAATAAGATCCAAATAGTAAGTTGGCCATTTTAATGACTCAAGTCTCAACAACTGTCAATGGCTTCATCAGGATTATTATCCTAATGGTTAGTCAACTTATTGACTATTAGCATCTTGACACTTCTCATTGCTTGAGACTACCATATGGCAATGCAATATTTTCTAATATGGAAAAATTGTAATTTAGTGGATACCAAGACTCCCACCTCTTGCTCCTCATAACAAAGTTGACCAAACAAATGTTTGGAACTCTTTTATGGAAGTAAATATAACTATACTTTTTGATATATTCTTCTTGGATTGGATTGGAGGCAAGGAAAATAGCCCCTTGATTTTCAACATACATGTAAAATGATGGAAGCATCTTTTTTAACTCTTTAAAGAGTATTTTGATCCAAGAAAGTTATTTGGCTGCTTCAGTCATTCTGACATACTCTTCTTTCATTGAAGACAAAGTTATCTTTTTTTATTTCCTTGATGGTCATGAGACTATCTCATCAGCTAGAAAAATATAGTAATCAGTAGTTGATTGAGAAATATCAATATCACCTGCCTAGTCAGTGTCACTATATGCAAGAAATTCAGATCCAGTATTCTTCTTGTAGATTAAGCATAATTCTCTGGTGCTAGCCAGTACTGGACTATATATAGTGCTTAGTTAAAATGTTCTTTAGTTAGATTTGCTAAGAACTATGACATCTTAATCACTAAAAAAGCAAGGTCTGGTCCTATACCAAGCATAATATAGAGAAGTGATCCAATAATTGATTGATAGTGAGTTTAGAGTAATGGATTAGAATCTTGAGTAGAAGATTGAGGATTATAGCTAGAGGGTAGCAAAATATGATTTAGTTTACAATTTTATAATCCAAATTGATTAATAATCTTTTTAGCATACTTGATTTGGTCTAATCTCTGGATCCAAGAAGATCTATTCCTGGTTATTCACATTCCAAGATATTCCTTGGCTTTTTCTAAATCTCTGCTTTTCCATTTTGTCATAAATTCTTGTCTTTTTTTGCAAAAGCAAGGTTTGGTTGTTGTCCATGAAAAGAACATTGTCTACATAGATGTGCATGATGATAATATTGAATCCAGAAAAGAAAACATAAGCTCTAGCATCTGAGTATATTAAGATAAAACCCATTTTAAAAACAGAGCTATATATGGCTTTGTTCCATTGGAGTGTAGCCTATTTAAGATCATAGATGGTTTTTTTTAATTTGCAAACCTTAGTCTCTTTGCTCTTTCGAATGAAATCTTTAGATTATGTCATATAAATCTCTCCATCTAGATTTCCAAAGAGAAAAGCTGTTTTGACATTCAGGGCTTCCATTTTCTAGTCTTCTAGTGTAGCTAGTGCTAGTAAGAGTTGAACTGTTTCAAATCTTGTAACTGGTGAGAAAATTTTTTCAAAATATATGGCATAGATTTGAGTGAATCTCTTTGCTATATAGCAGGCTTTCTTTCTGCCATCACTTTTTTTGACAAAAATCCATCTTTTTGAGATAGGTTTACAACCTTTGGATAGATCTGTAAGATCCCAGACTTTTCAGTCTAGAAGAGATTTGTATTCTTCCTTATATGCATTATATCATAGCTTCTAATCTTTAGATGGAAGCTTGGCAATATCTTTGTATTGCCATGGTACATCAAAAACTGGTGATATAATTAATATTAATGCTTTTAAGAAGTAGATACTTATATTTTAAGCCCTTTGATGAATTTGTTCTTGATCTCCTTGATATAACTCCTCAAGTCTTGTTTCATTTGTTGGAATAGATAAAAGATCTTGTCCTTGTTGAATTATCTTTTCAATTTCAACTGGTCTCCTTGAACCATAGAGATTGTTAGGAAGAGTTCTTTCTCTACATACTCTTTGAGATCTGCATGGTAAAGCAGGTGAAGCAGCAGGTGAAGGATGAGGAGCACAAGGAGAAGTATGGAGAGGATCAGAAGTATTAGATCTAGTTTGAATTTCATCATCTTCTTGTGGTGGATCATTTGATCACTGTTCTAGATGGAAATCTTGATTAGAATTTAGATTTTTAAGGGGAATATATAAATTTGGAATGAATTGGTGTTCCTGAGGTTGAGTATCCTCCTTCTTAGATAAATTCTTCTCTTGAAACTCCAAGTTATTATTGTCTTCATTTGGAATTTCTACTTGGGCTGGTTTGTCTTGCTCTTCAGAACATTGTGGAAAAGAAAATTCATGAAAGGTGGCAGTGCTTTCTTCTACATTCTTCCTTAATTGTGGGTCATAGAAGTGGTAACCTTTTTTGCCAGTTGGATATTCTATAAAAATCATTTCTTTGGCTTTAGAAGATAGTCTATCTTGTCTGTCTTTTTTATGTATAAAGACATAAGCTCAACAGCCAAATACTCTGAGATTTAAGATATTAGGTCTGTTGATCTGTGAGTTCCATTTAGATATTGGAGTCATTCATCTTAATCTTTACATTGGTTGTTGATTGTAGATATATACAGCTATCTGTATAGCATTCTCCTAGAAGAATGTGGGTAAACATGCATAATGAATCATGGCATTTATCTTGTCTAGCAGAGTCTGATTGAATTTTTCTACTCAGTTATTTTGTTTGGATTCTTAGGCAATTGTTTTCTAATATTGTATTCCTTGAGATATAAGGAATAATGCAAAGTCAGGCCCATATATTCCCCCCCTCAATCTGAATGTAGATATTTTAGGGAAAGACTGGTTTGCCTTTCTACCAGAGTAAGAAAGATGTAAAAGGCCTGAAAGGCCTGAGACTTCTTCTTGAGAAAAGCAACATGTGCAAAGAATAAATGATCATCAAGGAAAGTTATGATCCATTTTGACTGATATCTAGAATGGAGAGGCATCTCCAGCAGATCTATATGAACCAGGGCAAGGCAGAGAATTGACCAAAGTGCTGATTTAGAATGTAAAATCTGAGTTATTTTTCCAAGGGCACATTTCTAATATAATGGCATTCTTGGACCTTGGGAAACATTTAGTTTAGAGATCCCCTCACATAATTTATGAGTATTGTAAAGTGCATTCATAGATGTATGTGCAAATCTATAATGCCATAGTTAGTAGGAATTTGATTTCTATAGTGTTATGATTAGGTTTTCAAAAGATTTAATCTGTGAAGATTGAAACCAGTGAAGCCCACTATGAGGTGATAAGGGTGACACCTGTATCACCAAACAGCCATATTTGTTCTGAATATTAGTAGCTCTTTGATTAATCTTGATATAATATTCCAATTTAGTTAATGCTAGTAGTGAAAGAAGTCTGTGTGGAGAATCAGATGAATGCCAAATATCTTGTAAGATGATAGACTTTCTATCATGAGGATGTAAGATCACATGGCTAGGGCCAGTCATTTTCATGATATCACCATTTGCTACTTCACAGATCTTCTTCCCATTGCTAAGTAACATAAAGTCAGCAAGATGAGGAGATATATGGTTGGTAGCACCACTATCAATCATCCAGCTGTTCTTCTTCTTCTGTTTGTCCAATCTAGTCTTCAGTGATGTTGATTGAATAGAATAAGTATAAAAACCATATCCATAGTTGTAATTCTGGTAATAGTTGTCATATGAATAAAAATAATCCTAATAGCCAGGATAGTATTTATCAGGATTGTCTTCTCCTTCTAATTCACTAAGGGCTCTAGAATAATCAATCTTCTTTTTCCATATGCCATCTAAATTTCTCCAAGTATTACCATAATATCCAGATATCAAGTTGAGTTTTGTACTTTTCTTGTCTTTTTTTCTTGACCCTTTCTTTGATTTGGAATGGATTGATATTGCCACTTTCTCCCTAGTGGGAGGCTGGTCTGATAGGAATTTGAAATTGAAAGAAATTAGTCTTATTATTTGGTTCCATGTTCTAAAAGAAGTATTTTTCTGGTGTAATATTGCTTTACTGCTTATATTATTACCCATGCCATCATTCTCTCAGTAACCACCCCATAATTTGAAAAAGGATTCTTCTTTTATAATCTCTAGTATTTCACTGGGTGAAGGATCTTCAAGGACTGGTTTCTCTATTACCATTGAGGTGATATCTATCTTTTTATTTACAAAATGAGCTTTGTCTTTGCCTTTGTTAGACTTGGTAGCTTTTTGATGCTGGTGGCATTCATAAGCCTTGGAATTCTTTTCTTTTTTCTTATCTTTTATAGGGTTCTCTGATTTGGAGGTAAAAGAGATAGACTTTTTGTTTTTAAACCAGCAATGATCATAAGGGTGATTTTTTCATAGTAAAAGCACTTTATATTGGAAGGTGCATTTTAAATAGTATTGGTCCAGTGGGCCTTAGCTTTCACTGGTCCTCCAATGCAATATTCAAGTACATGAATTTATGCCTATCCTTCATGGTGATGAATTATTTACTATAGGTTACTTTTCTAAAGTATAGCAGTACTAACCCTTTCAACAGTGATCTCTGCACCACTATGGATAAGGATAGTAGACATTAAAGCAAATGATTCTGAGAGTGCATTAAGCATGATCATAGCAGCAATTTCATCAGGAAGTACAAGTCCAGAATTTGTTCCCTTATAAATAAAAGCTTCAAAGTCCATGACTTGTAGTGCCATATCTTTATTCTTGTTGAACTGATAGGCCAAGATTTCCTGAAGAATACCAAAGTTATGTATGACACCTTCTGATTGATAAAACTCCTTGAGCTTGTTCCAGAGTTCCTTTCTGATAGAATATTTCTTTTTTGATTTTTGTACCATCTGTTGCTGTTTCTACATGAGTATCATATTTGTATTTTGTTGGAACTAGGTTTTGCATGCTAGTTGACAAGAAGCATACTATAAGAGCAGCAGTATGACAATCATTGTTTTCTCATGTCATTTGCATTTCATTAGAGGTTTGATATAACCAAAGATCTGTTTCATTGACAATATTCCATTGAAATAGAAGGATCAGGGCATTTTGGATCTAAATTTGCCAAATTGAGTAATTTAAGGGCCCTTTGAGTTGAATAATCTTGTTCATGATCTTAGATTTGACTTTGATGGCAGCCATTTTTTACCACAGAATAAAGGCTCCTGTTCATGATAGAAAAGGATTAGTATTTGGTGATAATGGTGTAAAAGGAGAAAAAGAAATCCTATCATCATAAATATCATCCTCTTTAAGTAATAATAAAACCTCTCCTTTGTAATCATCATCTGATAAAAATGAAGATGATGATTCCTCTGATTTATCTCCAATGTTAGATAGAAGTGGCTTCTTGGTAAATTGTGCCTTATAATACTTCTTTTTGTGTCTTCTTTTGAATCTCCATAATATCTATTTGAATAAGGATTGTCTATTTGATCTCCACTTTAGTTTATTTGTTTCAGATAAGATAACAAAAGGGGTTACATTGATTTCTCTTTCTCAATACCAATCAGATATTGGTCTAGGACAGGTGTTTTCTAGTATGAGAAAACCAAGTGATATAAATAAATGTCTATCCCATAATTTTAAATCTCCTTCAGTATAAATTATAGAATGCATATTGGAAAGAAAAGGATGAATGCAGTCCTTTTTAGCACTAGTAATAAAAGCATGAAAGAAAGAATCAACTCTTCTACTTCTTTCTAAAGTATGGGTAAAATGGCTAACTTACTATTTGAATCTTGCTGGACTCCAAAGGCAATATCAATCAATTGCTGATAAGACAATAGGGCTGGTAACACTAAAGTAAGCATTACCCTAAGTCCAGGTGTTCAGGGAATCCATCACTATATCTCCAGACAGTGGAAATTATCCAATAGAAAATGAAAGGAACTTCAAGGAGGACAAAACTGGAAGAGATGTCTCCAGTTTGGCCACCTTATATACTATTCAATTAGAACTCCAAAGTGAAGCTTAAAAGTACATTAGGGTAGATAATAGATAATTGGATCATATTCTATTGGTCAAAGATAACTAATCTAACCCTTGTATATAGTATAAGATAAAAATAATTTATACTATTGGCTTGACAAAGCAGGGCTGTGGGTTGTTAACTGAGTGATGACTTAGTGCTGTGCTTTGATGAGTCAGTATCTTGAGATAAGGGCTGCACCTGGGTTAAGGATATGATGTCATAGATAAGCAATAAGAGATAAAAGTCTAGGTCATTGGCTGTACTTGATGGATCTAGACTCTGATGTTATTGATGACATCATGGGTCTAGGTGTGTCCATTATGTGATTTGTCATGTGATGTGGCTGTGTAAGTCATGTGACCTATGGGAACTTGAGTTAAAGAGAATGAAGAGGTAAGTATGGGAAAAATAATAGAAAAATAGAAATAAAATAAGGAAGATATGTAGCATTCATAATACTATTCCTTTTTTAAGGATTGACTTCCAGGTGATTGAAAGAAAGTATCAACTGCTCAGGAATTGGTTTTCCACAATAGTAGAAAATGTTGAAGAATTGTGCCTTAGTTATTTAAAGTCTTCAAGGTGCACTTGGTTGTTTTTTATGAAATTTTGCTACTGCTTCTGGGGTGTTTTTGAGATTAGTAGCTGGTTTCCATTTGTATTTGTTGTCTTGATATCCTTTCCAATGGACTAGATATCTAAGACATCTGTTTTTAAATCTTGAATTAACAATGAATTCAACTTCATATTGTTTTTCATGATCCTCTGATCAGAACTGGTCCAGGTTTAAATGTGAATTGTCCTGTAAGTTGTTCTTTGTATGGTTTGATGTGTAATATATTTACAACTGGGTGAATCTTCATAAAAGAGGGAAGGTAGAGTTTGTAGATATTGGTTCCTTTCATATCAATGATGTCATATGATCCAATCCATTATTCCATTAATATGTGTGAAGCATAGGATAACTTTAAGTTTTCTATTGAAAGCCAGACCTTATCACCAATAGTATATTGGAATGATGTTGAGCAGTGTTTGTCTGCTTGTACTTTCATATGTGTTTGTGCTTTTACCAAATTATTTGACCTGCCTACCTATATCCTTGATTTTATTGACAAAGTCATCAGCAGCAGGTGCTTTTGACTGGTGCTGTTTGAATCCAAGTTGAAAGATATAGGATTGTATGACATCAAAAGGTGCCTTTTGTATAGAGGTTCATCTTTTTGAGTTGTATGAGAATTGTACAATTGATAACCAATCAACCCATTCATATTGTTTTTCTGATGTGAAGATATGAAGATATTATTAAAGGTTGCAATTCATTCATTCAGTTTGTTTATCTATCTGTAGATGAAAGGCTATGAAGAGTTTTGGTGTGATTCCTAGCTTTTTGTACAAATATTTCATGACATGTGATGCAAATGTAGTCCATGATCTGAGATTATTATTTGAGGTAGGCCATGAGTTTTTCAAATATGTGTCAGATAAATTTTTGCTGTTTCAAGGGCTGTAATAAATTTGTTGCAGGGTATGAATTATGTTTCTTTAGAAAATCTGTCAACTATAACCAAGATAAAGTTATATCCATTGGATTCTGGCAAATCTGTGATAAAATCAGTGAAGATGTCTTATTATGGTCCATCAGATATTGGAAGTGGTTGAAGTTTTCCTGAAATTGCAAGGTTTAAGACCTTGAATTGTGTGTATTATAACACTATGTATCTTTCTTATTTTATTCCTATTTTTCCTTTATTTTTCCTCTATTTTTCTCTTCATTTCCATCAATCTGAGTTTCCACAGGTCACATGATGAACATCCAGACCTATGATGTCACCAATAACATTATAATCTAGACCCATCAACATAGCCAATGATCTAGACTTTTATCACTTATCACTTATTGATGACATTATATCCTCAACCCAGGCACAACCCTTATCTCAAGATAATGACTCATCAAAGCACAGCACTGACTCAGTCAGCAACATAGCCTTGCTTTGTCAAGCCAATGGCATAAGCCACTCTTATCATATACCATATGCAAGAATTAGGTTAGTTATCTCTGATCAATAAAATATGATCCAGTTATCTATTTACCAGCCCTCATGTAATACAAGCTCTGCTTCAGAGTTCCAATTGAATAATATATAAGATGGCCAAACTGGAGGTGTCCTCCCTAGTCTTGTTCTTCTTGGAGTTTCTTCCACTTTCTACTGGATTATCTCCACTGTTTCAGAGGTATAGTAATGGATTCCCTTGACACCTTGACTCAGGTTAACATTCACTTCAGTATTCCTGCCTATTGTCTTATCAGCAAGTGACTGATATTGCCCTTGGAGTCAACCAAGATCCAAATAGTAAGCTGGCTGTTTTAGTGTGCACTAGTCACAGCATAAAATATAATCTTTCACAAATATGGATAATTGTGGCCATATGTATGATTGTTGGATCAATTCCAGTGTTTTGTCATATCCTGGATATCCTATAATGGATATATTATAATATAATTGAAGGATTTCCATTTTAATTTATGGTCATCTGGTATAATGGGCCTATGGTTGTCATAACATGGTTTTTCTATTTTTGTGGCTTCTTCTAAGATGAATGAGTCATTTGTAGCAATCTAAACTATTTTAATCATGGAATCAGAGATGAGTTGAATTCTTTGATTGTCTTGATCAATTCTATTTGCATGGTCTTTTCTTCTAAATAAAGTGTTTGCTTTTATCATTTGAGTGCCTGCTTTGTAAACAAATTTGAAACTGAATCTTGATAGATATTGGACCCATTATGCTTGTCTTTGGTTTAGATTTTGATGTTTCATAAACCATTGAAGATTTGTATGATTATTCCATATTTCAAATTCTTGATGTACTCCTTCAAGGTAATGTCATCATTATTCCAATGCTTTAATGACACTGAGAATTTTCTTGTCTGCTATAGGGTAATTGCATTCTGCAGGATTAAAGGAGTATGAGAAGAATGCAATTGGATGCCATTTGTCATTTATTTGGATAGATAGCATTGCATCTGATGCAAAGTCTAAAGCATCTGTTTCTAGGCAAAACTGTACATCTATATCTGAGTATATGAGAATTGGTGCCATGGTGAATCTTTGTTTGAGTTCATTAAAGGCTGATTCTTGCAAATGTGTCCAAATAAATGGTATGTCTTTTTTGGTAAGATTGATGAGGAGTCTTGTAAGTTTGGAGTATTCATTGATGAATCTTTGGTAAAAGTTTGCTAAAACAAGGAAACTTCTAATGGCTTTGATAGAGGAAGATGTTGGCCATTCAAGAATAGCTTTCACCTTCATGTTGTTCATCTTAATTCCTTTTTTATTTATGATCATTCTAAGGAATTTGACTTCTTTGATTTGGAAGATATACTTTTTGGGTTTGACAAAGAGGTCATTCTCATCTAAAAGTTCAAAAACTTGAAGAACTACCTTGTCATGTTCTTGTGGATCATTAGTCTTTGTAAAAATCATAAGATTGTTTATATAAATGACAACTATTGTGCTCATGTCTGCAAATATTTCATTCATTATGGTTTGGAATGTTGCTGGGGAGTTGCAGAGTCCAAAGAATATTATGAGTGGTTCATAGGATTCCCTATGGCATGTGAAAGTGGCTTTCCATTCATCACCTTCTTTAATACATATATTATTGTATCTCCAATGCAAATCCATTTTTGTGAAAAGCTTTGTGTCTTTAAGCTTGTCAATGAGTTGGGAGATGAGTGGTAATGGGTAGTTGTTTTTGATGGTGTGTTTATTGATATAATAGTAGTCTTGCACCATTCTTTTTTATCCATCTTTCTTTAGGACAAAAAATACTGGTGATGTTTGTAAAGATTTGCTAGATCTGATGTATTCCTTGTATAGTTGGTCATTAATGAAATCATTTACTTCTTGTTGTTCATCAGAAGAAAGTGGGATAATTTGACCTTTCTTTGGTTCAAAAGAATCTTTAAGATCTATGATATGGTTCTATAGTTTTCTAAGGGGCATGCATTCTGATTCTTTCTTTGAGAAGACATAGATGTATTTATGATATTCTTTTGGAACAAGTTCTTCCACTAGGGTCTCCTTTGGTTTGGGAGAGTCTTCTTTCTTAAGGGTATGTATGTGTTGGATTGGATCTTTTTCTTCTGATTTGATTTGATGTATGAATGAGAACTTATTATTCAACATATTAAAGTCTATTGAGAATCTTGATAATTTAACTGTTCCAGTTATCCAATCAATTTCCAGGTTGTAGCATTTAAGCCATGTGTAACCAAGGATGAGTTGGTGTTTTCCTAAGTTGATAACTTCAGTAGTGACACATTCACAATATCCTTGATATTCTATAAGAATTTCTGCTATATGGGTAATGTTTTCAGCAAAGTTTGGTGTCTCATCTACATTGTAGATTTTTATGGGTTTTGGAAGATGTTTGAGAGGTAATTGGATTTTCTTAGCCCATGTTTGATCAATGAACATGCTATTTGCTCCACTATCTAGTAAAGTGGATGCTTTGACAAATTAATGATGAAATCTAAGGGAAGAAATTTGGATAGGCATAATAATATCTTGTTTTGAGAAGGACCTGATCTTGAGGTCTTCTGAAAAGGATATATATAAGTTGATTCCTATGGATTCAAAATTTTTGTCTGCTCTTTTCATTGTGGATAGCTCAACTACTTCAACTACTTTGAGAGTATGGATTTTCTCTATAATGAGTTGTGCAATTTGATCACCTGGATTTACCTTGAATGTTTCTGTTCCTTGATTGATTAACAGAATCATGAGGTTACCTCAATAATCATATTCTATGACTTCTACACCTGTGTAGATTCTGGATTTAACAGCCAGACCACTTCTAGATGTAATTCTTCCATAAGCATCTAAGGGTATTGCCACTTGGATATTAGTATAAATGACAGCTTGCTCTCCTGGTAAAATATTTTTAGATTAAGATGAGTATAAATCTAGTCCTGTGGCATATTCTAATCTGTGGATCGGGGTTTTTGCATTTTCAAATGTTTTTTAGATTTGAAATTTTGAGGGTAAAGGGGTTTGCATAACTTTTTTGGGAATTGTTTTGCAAACTTGAACATCCCAAGGGTTTAAACCTGAGAGGCTTTTCCCTTTTGTCTGGAATCTTTCATATTGAAGAAAAATATCTTTATTTCTTTATAGTTCATATCTCCAATGACACAGAAGGTCTTCATCTTCTGATTCTAAGGATTTGGAGTCTTCTGATTCAGAGTTGGAATCTGAATCCATGTTCAAGGCTTGGACTTTCCTGGATTTCTTAAATCTTCTATCCTTACCTTTGAACTTGTCTTTTGATCTAAGTTCTTTTGTAAACTTTGATCTATTCATTGGATAAAACTTGCAAAGATATGAATGTCTTCCTATTTTGTGACATATGTGATATTCTTTTGAGCACTTGTCTGCCCAATGACTTTCTTTTTTGCAATTGTAGCATTTTGCAATTTCTAATACATCTACATCCATACATATTCATTATGTCTGGGGTAATACAAAGAGAATTTCTTTGGTTGGGAAAAGAGGTGGTACTCTTCTTTTGTATGACTAATTTATTGAATGGTTGTGATAGTTTCTTCCACAGTGTTTCTTTGGTGTTTGGTTTGGAACATCTCTTTTATGATGTTCTTCCTTGTATTGCTTTCAAGTAATCAAACTTCAAATTGATCCAGTATATGAGATTGATGAAAGAGGATTTGCCATTTTGATACAAATATGTTGGTTGAGAGGCAATCTTGCCTGAATTGGCTAATTTTTTCAGTTGTCTAGTCTTTTTATAACTGGATTGGAAGATTTCTTCAATATTCTTTGTTAGGTGTCACCAGCTTATAAGCTCAGTAGTTCTGTCTATTAGTTTGGCAATTTCCACTTTGGTAAAATGTGATCCTTTGAATTCTTTCAGCTTTGATAAGATTGCATAGATATATACCTTGATGTTTACCTCAGTGATGAAAGTTCCTGGTTTAGCCATACTCAGAGTTGAGATAGTGAACTGTTTAGAATTACAATCAATCCATGCCCTGATTTTGGTCCACCATTCTTCAAATTTTGATGGAGATCTATTATAGATTCCAGGATCTAAAAATACTTCTATCTTTGAAGATTCTATGAATGGTTGAGGAGATTCTTGTCCCTAAGGGGTGATTTATGCCCACTAATGTAAGCCAAGAAGTTGCTTTGAATAGTTCTCAGATTTTTGTTGAGCAGAAACTGCATTTGTGAGTTGTTGGACTGCAGTTTTGAAATCTGCTTCTAGTTGAATTCTATCAGCATTTACTTGAGTAAGTTACTATTCCATATTTTGTAGTGTATTGAGAATAGCTATTCATTCTTGTTGAGTGATGTGTGCTGATGGAGCAGTGGCACTGGATGAGGCTGGGTTAGACATGTTGAATAATGAAAGAATTCTATTAACTCAAAAGAGCTAGTTGTCTAGTGAACTACTGTGTCTGTATATATCTTTTAGTATATATCATGGGATATAGTGAAGTCACAGAGTTAGTATGCAATGATGGCCAATTGGTCACTATTGCTCTAGGTGATATTTGGAGAGATGGGATTTCTATATCTCAAAGAGAGTAGGCTTCAGTGTCTTGATTTTCTTGATGAAAATATCAAGTACAAGTAGTAAGAGAGAAGATAAGAAGAATAACAATAAAAAGAATGGTGATGATGAGGAGAGCATTCATCAATTACCAATCATTGTTATTGTTGTTGTTCCAAAAATTGTCAGCAATGTTGAGATCAACAGGTACTGGTGATTTTATGTGAATCTATAGGTATAATTAGTGGTTTTGAAGAAGAAGTGGATAGAAATGGGTTGATTTCTGTTTTTAAGGATTGTTGATACAATAATTGCTGTAATGCAAATAAGTATTGTGAGGATGAGGATGAGGAGTATAAATATATAGTTTATTTATCTTTGTGAAGGGTTTCTTCTTCTAAAGATGTTTCTTCAATAGCAGTAGATCTTGGAGCAAGGTTGATTCCTACTTGTATTGCATGAGCTCTGATCTATCAGGCTCTTTCAGTATAGATCTTAAGAATTTCTCATTGTCTTTTCCTTGAAATAGGATGAAGGTATTAAGATAATTGTTGAGGTGCTTGAAATTATTCTCTTAATTTGTCAACTGCACCTTGGTGGATAAGAGGGGTTCTATTGTAATAGGAGAGAGAAGCTCTAAGTTTGACTATAATAGATCTAGTGTCTATCATAATTGTGATGGTAATGGTAAGGTATGTTGAGGAGGAGATGAGAGTATAAAGTAGAGATACAAGGGCCAAAGTCAATACTAGAGTTATAAGGATAAATCCAAGTATGGTTAGTAGGAGGATGAGGACAGAAATGTCTCTTTTTATCTGGTACTCAATAGAAATAATGTCTATATAGTAGCAGATTATGATCTGGCTATCTCTATTTATGCTCAGCAGTGGTGAGCTATTGTAAGCCTAGTTGTATTCTTTCTTGAATAATATGGTTAATGTTTGCATTGATCTATATCTCATGCAGAAGTTTGCAAATACCAGAACTAATGGCTGTGGTGTTTAATCTGTGATGGAGAGAGTGAGGGGTTGGTGCATGTGGGTGATAATTAGATAACATGTGGCTAGAAGGAGGAATTGGATGTGGATGAATGGTGGTTGTGATATGGGTCATGGAACTATTCTCATAGAGTACTAGTCTAAGAGTTGACTTAGGGGTGTTAGTGACCTCTAAGGAGTTGAGTAAGCTAGTGAGTGGGAAAACCAATCAGGCAAGTTAGGAGTAAGTTCATGCATAAGTGGTGGTGGTGAGCAAGCTAATTGCTACTTACAATCTTTAGGTTTTATATCATTCAAGTTGACATCTGATGAGATAGGTGAGAAATGAGGCTCAATTCTATTGTACTCTTGGATGATCTAGTGGAGTTCTTCACTTAGCTCATAGTCTTGGTTGATCCTATGCTAATGTTAGCTATTCCCTAATGGCCATATGCAACTGGTCAATATCAGGTGAGAGGAACATTTTTCTTCTTCATAACTGCAATTGGGACTTCTTGTTCAATGTTTCTGATATAGGATATGCTGAATATGACTTGTGAGAGAGTGGACACTTAATCCAGTAAGAATTAGTTTTAGCTTAGGACCTGCACCAAGTGTTACTAATTGGTGGCTAATTTGGTTGGTATAAGATGGAGTGAGTGTTGAGGATGAAGTGTCTTCAATGGGATGATGCTTGATCCTGGGAGGATAAGCTTGTAAGTGTGAGGTGGTAGAGCAGAGGTAGAAATAGATAAAGTCTTGTCCTAATGAAATAATCAACTTACTATTTAAATCTTGCTGGACTTCAAAGGCAATATCAGTCAATGCTGATAAGACAATAGGCTGGTGGCACTGAAGTAAGCATAAACCTGAGTCTAGGTGTCCAGGAAATATACCACTATACTTCCAGACAGTGGAGATTACCCAATAGGAAGTAGAAGAAACTTCAAGAAGAAAAAGACTAAAAGAATTGCCTCCAGTTTGGTCACCTTATATACTATTCAATTAAAACTCCAAAGCAGAGCTTAAATTACATGAGGGCAGGTAAATAGATAACTGGCTCATATCCTATTGGTCAGAGATAACTAATCTAACCCTTGTATATAGTGCAAGATAAAAGTGACTTATATTATTGGCTTGATAAAGCAGGGCTGTGGATTGCTGACTGAGCAATGAGTCAGTGCTATGCTTTGATGAGTCACTATCTTGAGATAAGGGCTGCACCTGAGTTGAGGATATGATATCATAGATAAGTGATAAGAGATAAGAGTCTAGATCATTGGCTATACTTGATTGATCTGGGCTCTAATGTTATTGATGACATTATGAATCTAGATGTGCCCATCATGTAATCTGTGGGAACTCAAGTTGAAAAGAATGAAGAGATGAATATGGGAAAAATAATAGAAAAATAGAAATAAAATAAGGGAGATATATAGTGTTCATAACATGCACTTGGTTGTAACTTGTGGAACTTTACTACTGCATCTGGTGTATCTTTGAGATTAGCAGCTGGTTCCCATGTATATTTATTGTCTTTGTATTCTTTCCAATAGACAAGATATTCAAGGTGTTTGTTCTTAAATTTTGAATCAATAATGAATTTGACTTCATATTATTCTTCATAATCCTCTATAACCAAAACTGGTTTAGGTTTGAATATGGGTTGGCCTATAAGGAATTTCTTATATGATTTGATGTGCAATATATTTACAACTGGATAAATCTTCATTAATAAAGGAAGGCATAACTTGTAGGCATTGGTTCCTTTCAATGATATTATATAGTATAATCCATCATTCCATTAATTTGTGTGATACAAAAGGTAATTTTAGATTTTCTATTGAAAGCCAGATTTTATCACTAATACCATACTGAGGTGCTGTTGAGCAGTATTTGTCTACTTGAACTTTTATTTGAGTTTGTGCTGTCACCAAATTTTGTTTAACTTGTTCAACTATATTCTTGATTTTCTCAACAAAGTCATCAACAGCAGGTGCTTTTGACTGATGTTGCTTGAATCCAAGTTGAGGAGTAGAGAAATGTATGACATCAAAAGATACCTTCTATATTGAAGTTTGCCTTTTTGAGTTGTATAAGAATTGTGCAATTGGTAACCATTCAACCCATTCATGTTGTTTTTCTAATGTGAAGATATGAAGATATTGTTGAAAGTTGCAATTTATTTATTTTGTCTGTCCATCTGTTTGTGGATGAAAAGCTATGGAGAGTTTTGGTGTGATTCCTAGCTTTTTGTACAAATCTTTTATGACATGTGATGTGAATTGTAGTCCATGATCCAAGATCATTGTTTGGGGAAGGTGATGAATTTTCCAGATATGTGTTAGATAAAGTTTTGCTGTTTCAAATGTAGTAATTACTTTGTTGCAAGGCATAAATTCTACTTCCTTTGAAAGCCTATCAACTACAACCAAGATGGAATTGAATCCATTGAATTATAGCAGATCTGTGATGAAATTAGCAGAGATGTCTTGCTATGGTCCATTAGGTATTGGAAGTGGTTGAAGTTTTCCTGATGTTGCAAGATTTGAATCTTTGAAATGTAATCTTTTACAAATATGGATAGTTATGGCCATATATATGATTGTTGGATCAATTCTAGTATTTTGTTATATCCTGGATGTCCTGTAATGGGTGTATCATGATGTAATTGGAGGATTTCCATTTTAAGGTCATGATTGTTGGATATGATGAGTTTATGACTGTCATAATGTGGTTATTCTATCTTCTTGACTTCTTCTAAGATGAATGTGTTATTTATATTGATTTGAACTGTTTTGATCATGGAATTGGATATGATCTGGATTTCTTGATTGTCTTGATCTATTCCATCAGTGTAGTCTTCTCTTCTGGATAAAGCATCTGCTTTTACCATTTGAGTGCCTGCTCTGTGAATCCATTTGAAATTGAATCTTGATAGATCTCAAGCCCATCATACTTGTTTCCAGTTTAGATTTTGATGTTGTATAAATTATTGAAAATTTGCATGATCATTTCAGATTTCAAATTCTTGATGTGCTCCTTTGAGATAATATCACCATTGTTCAATATTCTGATGACATTGAGAATTTCTTTACTTACCATGGAATAGTTCTGTTCTGCAGGATTAGAGGAATATGAGGAGTATGTAACTGGGTGCCATTTGTCATTTATTTGGATAAAGAGCACTACATCTGATGTGAAGTCTGAGGCATCTATTTCTAGATGAAATTGTGCATCTATGTCCAGATATGCAAGAATTGAAGCCATGGTAAATCTTTGTTTAAGTTCATTGAATGCTGATTCTTGTAATTCTGTCCAAACAAATGGTGTGTCTTTCATGGTAAGATTAATAAGTGGTCTTGTAAGTTTGAAATATCTGTTAATGAATCTTTGGTAAAAATTGGCTAGTCTAAAGAAGCTTCTGATGGCTTTAATAGAGGAGGGTGTTGACCATTCAAGAATAGCTTTCACTTTTGTGTTATCCATTTTGATTCCATTTTGATTTACAATTATTCCAAGGAATTCAACTTCTTTGATTTAAAAGATATACTTTTTAGGCTTGATGAAGAGATTATTCTTGTCTAAGAGTTTGAGAACTTGAAGAACTACTTTGTCATGTTCTTTTATATCATTGGTCTTCATGAAGATTATGAGGTTGTCCATGTAAATGACAATTGTTGCATCCATATTTGTGAATATTTCATTCATTATAGTTTGGAAAGTTGCTAGGAAATTGCAGAGTCCAAACAATATTATAAGTGGTTCATAAAATCTTTTGTGGGAGATGAAAGTGGCTTTCCATTCATTGCCTTCTTTAATGCATACATTGTTGTATCCTCAATGTAAATTCATTTTTGTGAAAAGCTTTGCATCTTTAAACTTGTTAATAAGTTGAAAGATGAGCAGCAAGGGATAGTTGTTCTTGGTGGTATGTTTGTCAAGGTAACAATAATCTTGCACCATTCCTTTTCATCCATTTTTTTTGGAACAAAGAATACTAGTGATGTTTGTAGGAATTTACTGCATCTGATATATTCTTTTTGTAAGTGATCATCAATAAAATTGGTTACTTCTTGTTGTTCATTAGGTAAGAGCAGAATGATTTAACCTTTCTTTGGCTCAAAAGAATCTTTAAAATCTATTGCATAATTCCATGGTTTTCTAAAAGGCATATGCTCTGATTCTTTCTTTGAGAAGATATGAAGGTACTTGTGATGTTTTTTTGGAACAAGTTCTTTCACTGATATCTCCTTTGGCTTTGGAGAGTCTTTTTTTTGAGGGCATATATATACTAAAGTGAGTATTAACCTGAGTTGGGATATCCAGGAAATCTATCACTATACCTCCAGACAGTGGAGATAATCCAGTAGGAAGTGGGAAGAACTCCAAGGAGGACAAAACTGGAGAAAATGCCTTTAGTTTGGACACTGTATATATTATTCAATTAGAACTCCAAAGCAGAGCTTGAATTACATGAAGGCAGGTAAATAGATAACTGGATCATATCCTATTGGTTAGAGATAACTAATCTAACCCTTGCACATGGTAAAATGGCCAATTTACTACTTGAATCTTACAAGACTTCAAGAGCAATATTAACTGTTTGCTGATAAGACAATAGGCAGGAGATGCTGAAGTAAGTGTCAACATGAGTCAGAATGTCCAAGGAATCCATTACTATATCTCTGGACAATGGAGATTATCCAGTAGAAAGTGGAAGAAATTCCAAAGAGGATAAAATTGAGGATAATGTCTTCAGTTTGGCCATCTTATATACTACTCAATTAGAACTCTGAAGCAGAGCTTAAATTACATGAGGGCAGGTAAATAGATAACTGAATCATATTCTATTCATCAAAGATAACTAATCTAACTCTTGCATATAGTATATGATAAGAGTGGCTTATGCCATTGGCTTGACAAAGCAAGGCTATGGGTTGCTGACTGAGCAATGAGTCAGTGCTATGCTTTGATGAGTCACTATCTTGAGATAAGGGCTGTGCCAGGATTAAAGGTATGATATCATAGATAAGTAATAAAAGATAAAAGTCTAGGATTTTTAGCTATGTTTTGATGGATCTAGACTCTGATGTCATTGATGATATCATGGGTCTGGACATGCCCATCATGTGATGTGGCTGTGTAAGTTATGTGACCTGTGAAGACTTGAGGTGAGGGAAATGGAGAGAAGAGTAAGGAAAAAATAGTAGAAAAATAAAAATAAAATAAAAAAGATATATAGTATTTATAATACAAATGATTATCTTGTCTTAGATAACAGTTGAGATGATCAAGAGAGAAGGAAAAGATAGGTATTTCTCCTTATTCTTTATAGGATACAGTAGTATTTGTATATATAGGTAAGTATATTTTATATATATTCATATATCAAATAGATATAAAAAATGATGTTCCTTATGGTATCAAAGAGCATAGGATATGAGTCAGATATTTGGAATATTCTAGTCTTATTTATAATCAAGTGCTTACTGATGGTCCAACCAAGGCTGTGGTTGCTGACTAATGTTAAGTCATGAGTATGACTTGACTTGAGTTAGTATGACTCAAGTCTCAACAACTGTCAATTGCTTCATTAGGATTATTATCCTAATGGTTAGTCAACTTATTAACTATTAGCACTTTGACAATTTTGACAAGACTACTCCTTGTCCAACTTACTCTAGCCTCTTGACAGCCAAACAACAAGCAGAAGTTAGCAAATGGACAAAAGATAAATAAATGGCAAAGCATTTGCTTATTCAATATATCCTTGACTCAATAGCACTACATATTCAGAAGAAAAGTACTGTGATAGAGATGTGAGATGAGATCAACAAGGAGTATATAGAAGAAGGTGCATATATATAAACAGACCTGCATATGCAATTTCTCAAGTTCAAATTTTAGAAGAATGGAGACATTCACCAGTTCCTGGATGATCTATAACAAAGTGGAAGGAATTAGTGGCAATTGGTGTCATGGTTGATGAATCAGATTACTGTTCAATCATCATCAAATCTCTTCCCAACTCCCTTGCCAACTTTACTTCCAGTCAGCTGACTGCAGTGCAGCTCTTTACAATCATGAAAACACTTGATCCAGATGTTTTTATTACAATCATTGCTAAAGAAGCTGAGTAGCAGAAGGCCAAGTACTCTCCATATGCCAAATTGAAAGGTAGAGATGAGACAATGGCTGTAACATTATCAAGAACACCAAGAGGGCATAGTCAAGGATATAGTCAAAGAAATGCAGAAGAAACCTACCAAAGTGCTAGAAGTATGGTTCAACAGAGCATCTAGTAGCTTTCCACAAAGTGAACAAGAAACCCACTGGAAATGAGGCTACTGCCTATATTGCTGATGAAGATGAAGATTCTAAAAATAGAGTTTTTGATATTCATGATGAGTCAAGCAATAACAAGGAAGAAAATAGTGATTGGTTTTCAATTACTAATGAAGATGTTTTCAATAATATTTGGGATCTTGAGGAAGCATGAGCACTAAGAGTTGACAATGAAGTATTAGTTAATTACATTGGCTCTATTGAAGATCTAGATGTTACAATGGAAATAAATAATGATCAAACTTACTGAGATCAAATTGAAGTCTATGACTCTGAAATGATGCATCATATCTCTCTCTATTGCAAGCATTTTAAGAACTTCACTAATATATCAGACAAGAAGTTTACAGCTGCAGACCATCAGAAATTTATTATAATAGGAGTCAGTGACATGATTATTGAAGTACCAAATGGATATGAAACATTGAAATTACAACTCACAAAAGCCTTATTTTTACCAGAGGTTGGATACATACTGGTATCCATTAGTTGTCTTGATAAACTTGGGTTCTCAATTATATTTGCAGAAGGTTTCTATACTATCCATGGATTAAATGGCAAAATAATTGGACAAATATCATGTACCTCCAAGAGATTATATTGTGTGGTGCATGAGCATAACATAGCAAGTGCTATGATCAAAACAGTCACCATAATGCAATTACATTGGTGCTTTGGATACATAGCCCCATCAGTTGCATGACATCTAGCTGAGAATGGATTAGTAGCTGGATTGAGGATAGATGATTCAAGAAATAAATCTATCTTCTGTAAATCCTACATTTATACAAAAGTAACACAAAAGCTAATTACAAAAATTTACAAGGGGGAGCATGCCAAAATGGTTGGTGCTCTGGTTTGATCAGATATCTGGGGCCCCATGCCAGTTGCTATACTAGGGGGCAGGCAGTACTATATTACTTTTACAGATGACCACTTACAATTTATCTCAATCCATATGCTGCATCAAAAAAGTGATCAATCACTAGCTTTCCACAAAGATCAGGCTGCTCTATTTGAACTGTGGTAGAGAATATTAAGGAAATGAGTTTGTACTTTACTTGAAACACCAGAATATTATGCAACATTTCACAGCATACAATATGTTATAGCACAACAGAGTTGCTGAATAGCTAAACCAGACCATCTTGGAGCATGTGTGTATACTGCTTCATGTAGGTGGACTGTTCAAGTTCTTGTAGAGAGAGGCAGTATGGCATATTATTTGGTTGAAGAACAGGACACCTACCAAGATGTTAAATGATTTGACACCATATAAAATTGCTTTCAAGAGAAAATCAGAGTTAAGCTATATCTGTAAGTGGGGATCATATACCTATGCTAAAACTAAGCATGGAAGCAAACTGGATTGAAATGTTGGAAAGGTCAAATAGATGGGCATAAATGAACAATTAGAAAATGCTCATTAGATCTACTGACCAATGAAATACATTATTACTATTAAATGAAATGCTTACTGGAATCTGTTGCAGTGCAACATTAAGGAGGAGGGAAACAACCTTGAATAGAATAATATTACACAAGCATATATATATAGCTCAGAGCCTCATGCCATCAATGTCACAACTGCCACAATTTCACCATCACTACCATCTATTACACAAGCCACTGTGCCCATTTTCTTGGCTTCATTCATCTTGTAAACTCCTAATCCTGCTAGTCCATCCCATCTAAAATGCATCCACAGCCCAGTCAATGTGTCCTCAACATTATCAATGGAAAGGCCACTGACTCAATACCACCATACAGTATCCAGCTCTCCAACTATATCAATGAAATTACACATGATTTTAATAGAGGTCCAACTATACTTGAGAAGAAGAGATCAGCCAACCAGATTCTTGCTGTACATAACTACAATGATGATGTTGAATTAGTACTTACACTAAATAAAATGATTGCTAATGCCAAGGCACTTGATAAAACAGCCAACTTACTATTTGAATCTTGCTAGACTTTAAAGGCAATATTAATTATATGTGATAAGACAATAGGGCTGGTGATGCTGAAGTAAGTGTTAACCTCAGTCCAGGTGTCCAGGGAATCCATCATTATACCTCCAAACAGTGGAGATTACCCAATAGAAAGTGGGAGAAATTTCAAAAAGAACAAAATTGGGGGAGATGCCTTTAGTTTGGCTGTCTTATATACTATTCAATTAGAACTCTGAAGCAGAGCTTGAAATTACATTAGGGTAGGTAATAGATAACTGGATTATATCCTATTGGTCAAAGATAACTAATCTAACCCTTGCATATGATATGAGATAAGAGTAACTTGTATCATTGACTTGACAAAGCAAGGTCATGGATTGCTGACTGAGCAATGACTTAGTGCTGTGCTTTGAGTCACTATCTTGAGATAAGGGCTGTGCCTGGTTTGAGGGTATGATGTCATAGATAAGCAATAGAAGATAAGAGTCTAGATTATTGGCTATATTGATGGATCTAGGCTTGTAATGTTATTGATGACATTAAGGGTCTGGATATGCCTATCATGTGACTTGTCATGTGATGTGGCTGTGTAAGTCACATGACCTGTGGGAACTCAAGTCAGAAAGAATAAAGAGATAAATCAAGGAACAATAGTAGAAAAATAGGAGTAACATAACAGAGATATATAGTGTTTGTAACACTTGAATCAGTCTCACTCACTAAAGCAAAATATCATCCAGAATGGCTCCAATGGAAGCAAGGCATTTATGAGAAACTAGCTATGTTATAGAACATTGATATATGGAAACTAGTCAATCCTTCTACAAGCACAAATATTATTGAATTAAAGTAGGTATTCTGTGTGAAGAAAGATGCTGCTGGAAATATTGTCCAATATAAGGCACACCTCATTGCACAAAGTTTCTTACAAATCCCAAGCATCAATTATTTTGACACCTATGCCTTTGTTGCCAAGTTTATGTCTATTTAGACTATACTCACACTTGCCACCTGCCTTGACATGGAATTGCATCAAATCAACATCAAGGATGTGTATCTGAACAAAGAACTACAAGATGATGAACAAATATATATGTATTAGTCACCTGAGTATACAGACTTACATTATCTGCATCATATCTGTCAACTATACAAGATACTCTATGAACTCAAACAAAGCAGCCATCATTGATATCAGAAACTAGTTGAAATTCTTGTTAAAAACTTAGAATTCAATCAATGTGAAGTCAACCAGACTGTCTTTGTCAAATAAGGGAACAAAATACTCATTATCATTGTTATACATATTGATGATTGCATGATTGCTGCCACCACCACTGCTCCCATCATTCAAACAAAGTCCAACATTAGCTATTACATCAAGACTAGCAATCTTAGTAAACTGTATTGGCTACTTGGCATCAAAGTCATCCAAAATCATATAGAACAAATCATCATGCTCAGCCAGTGCATATATATTGACTCTATCATCTGACACTTTGGATTTGACAAACTCAAATTCATCTCAATACTAATGGAACTCCAAATCAAGCTGTCAAACAGCCAATCCCCCTTGACCAGCACTAAATATATAATAATGCAACATATCCCATATTATGAAGCCATCAGTTTTCTCATGTATATAACACTTGGTACATGCCTCAACATCTCATATATCATATTGACCATCTTGTACTTCTCCAGTAACTCAGGCATGCCACACTGGAATATAGTGTGACATATTTACAAGTATCTAAATAGTACAAAAGATCTATAACTAATGTATGGAGAAGAAACCAAGCCACTAAAAGGCTATACAAACATGGACAGTAGCATGTCTAAAGACAGAAAAGCCATTTTCAGCTATGCATTTCTAATTGACAAAGACACCACTCCCTGGACATTAAAAAAGCAAAAGATTATTTTACTGTTGGTAATGGAGAGCAAATACATTGTCACAATGTATGCTATAAAAGAAGTACTCTAGCTGCACTCTCTTATTGTGGAGGTATTTCCTCCCCTTGATAATGCCACAATACTCTTTTTAGATAATCAGTCAGCCATCACACTCACAAAGGACCACCAATATTATATACAGACCAAGCATATTAACATTTGCTTTCATTTCATGTGCTAGATTATCAACAATGGCAAACTCTGGCTTGTCTTCTACCCCACCACTGATATGGTCACTGATATACTTATAAAGGCACTTCTTTCATCCAAGGTCAAACATTTTGCTGCTGAACATGGACTATGTGTAGCTTAAGAAAAAGTGTTGGAATATGCAAGCATGTATATATCTAGAACATAACTGGGCCAAATAAACAAGGGTCTGCATTTCCAGACCATAGATACATACTCACATATTTTCATCTCATCCCATTCCTATGCTCATTCATACAATAAGTGCATGCTCCTTTTCTTTTCTTCTTTTATACCTAATATATTTCTTTTCATATATAAGAGACTTGTACCATAGATGAACACCTTAGTCTGTTATACAACATGCATGACTGATGTGAGTTATTTATTGCTATATATTACCTATCCAAGCTCATACATGTGTAATCTCAATCTAATAGGTAATCTATTAAGTCTATTGTACAACACATATAACTGAGTCTTGATCTAATAGACATTATATATGCTCAAAATATCCAATTTTACATCCTAGCTGCAAGCAGAGCAATCTGAGGTGTAACTTGCCAAGACAGAGTGAAATCACCTTGCAATAGTTTACAAATTCCAAAAGTGTGCTAATATGCTTGAAACTCCAGGATGTAAGTAGCTGCAAAGCTAGAGAGGGATCTTCACAATTTCATGTGGGTACTAGACATAGTGGAGTTCATTAGAGTATACAAACACTCTCACATCCAGAGCACAATCACTCTAAATAGGCACACATCTCTATTCTCTATTCATAGATATATTTTTCACATATTTCTTTCTATTGGATGACCATATAATATATCTTTTTTTATTCCTGTGCTTGTTCATACAATAAGCATGTGCTTTCTTTTCCTCTTCCCTTTTATAGATAATATAAATTTCTTTGTATATAAAGATCTTGCACCATAGATAAGCACCTTAGTCCATTGTTACTATATAATGACCAAGTCTTGATCCAATAGATTATTGCATATCCAGATTATCTAACCTTTACAGAGTTATGGGTAGAGAAAGGACACATGCCACTTACCTGAAAAGGCTTGTTCAAAAACTATGCTCAGTGCCTTTCATGCCTTACTATAGTCATTTTGCATAGAGACAAAGGTAGTAAGTATATACTGAGAAGTATTTGTTTGATAATGCATTTCAAGGCCAGGAAGATCATGGTACAAAAAGAGTCACAGGAGCAATAATATGGCAATACAAGAAAAATGAATGTTATTATTTTGTCTTGATAGAAAACAATTGCTAGACAAATAGAGGGTGCTTGTATGTATGAGATTGGATAATTTGAGTGTGCATGATGTCTATCAGATCAGGATTTAGTCACATGCATTGTACAACAGACTCAATGGATTACCTATCAGATCAAAACTACACATGTGTGAGCTTGGATAGATAATATATAATAGTAAATAACTCACCTCAGTCATGTGGGTTGTGCAACAGGCTGAGGTGCTTGTTTATGGTACAAGTCTCTTATATATGAAGAGAAATTTGTTAGATATAAAAGGAGAAAAAAAAAGGAGTACATACTTATTGTATGGATGAGCATAGGGATAGGACAAAATGAAAGTATGCAAGTATGTATCTATGGTTTGGGAATACAGACCCTTGTTTATTCAGCCCAATCATGTTCCAAATGCATGTGTGCTTGCATATTCCAACACTCCTTCTTAAGTCACATACAGTCTGAGTTCAGCAGCAAAGTGTTTGATCTTGGATGAGGGAAGTGTCTTTATAAGTGTATCAGTGACCATATCAGTGGTGAAGCAGAAGACAAGCCAGAGTTTGCCATTATCAATAACTCAGCAAATGAAGTGAAAGTGGATATTAATATGTTTGATCTGCATGTGATACTGGTGGTTTTTTATGAGTATAATGGCTGATTGATTGAAGGAAGTGAATACCTATGTGATAAGAGAGTGCAGTCAGAGCACTTCTTTTATAGCATGCATTGTGGCAATATATTCACTTTCTATTGTTAACAGTAAGATGATCTCTTCCTTCTTTAAGGCCCAGAATATAGTATCTGTGTCAATCAGAAATTCATAGCTGGAAATGGCTTTCCTATCTTCAGACATGCTACTATTCATGTCCATGTAATCTTCTAGTGGCTTGGTTCTTCCTCTGTACATTAGTTGTAGATTTTTTGTACCACTTAAGTACTTGTAAATATGGTGCACCAAATTCCAGTGTGGCATGTCTATGTTACTAGAAAAGCATGAGACAGTCAATAAAGCATATGAAATGTCAGGGCATGTGCTGAGTGCTGCATACATGAGGAAACTGACAGCTTCACAATATGAGATATGTTACATTATTATGCATTCAGTGCTGATTGAGGGAGATTGGCTACTTAACAGCCTGATCTGGTATTTCATCAGTGTCAATATGGATTTGAGTTTGTCAAATTCAAAGCATTGGATGATGGAGTTGATATATGTACATTGGCTAAGTATAATGGTTTGTTCTGTGTAATTTTGGGTGACTTTGATGCCAAGTAGCCAATGTAGTTTACTGAGGTTGCTAATTTCAACATGACAGCTAATGTTGGACTTTGTTTGAATAATGAAGATGGTGGTGGTGGTGGCAATTGTGCAGTCATCAACATGTATGACAATGATAATGAGCATCTTGTCTCTTTGTTTTATAAAGACAGTCTAGTTAACTTCATATTGATTGAACCCTAGATTCTTGACAACAATTTTGACTAGTTTCCAATACCAATAACAACCACTTTATTTGAGTCCATAGAGTATTTTGCATAGTTGACAGATATAACATAGATGATTTGGATTTGTATGTCCAGGTGGCTGATACATGTATATTTGTTCATTGTCTTGTAGTTCTCCATTTAGATATGTACTCTTTATGTCAATTTAATGCAATTTCATATTGAAGCAGGTGGTGAGTGCAAGTACAATCCAAATAGATATAAGATTAGCAACAAGGGCATAGATGTTAAAATAATTCATGCCTGGGATGTGTGAGAAACCTTGTGCAATGAGGCACACCTTATATCAGACAATATTTCTGGCAGCATCTTTATTTATGTAAAATATCCACTTTAATTCAATAATATTTGCATTTGCAGGAGGGTCAACTAGTTCCCATATATCAGTGCTCTATAATATAGCTGGTTCCTCATGAATGCCTTGCTCCCATTGGAGCCATTCTGTTATAAATGCTATATCTCTCTCTTATTTTATTTCTATTTTTCTATTATTTTGTCCTTACTTATTTTCCTATTCTTTTCAACTCAAGTATCTACGGGTTATATAACTTACACAGCCACATCAAATGACAAGTCACATGATAGGCACATCCAGATGCATGATGTTAGTAATAACATCATAGCTCAAACTCATCAAGCACAGCCAATAACCTAGACTCTTATCTCTTATTATTTATTTATGATATCATATCCTCAACCTAGGCACAGCCCTTATCTCAAAATAGTGACTCATCAAAGCATAGCACTGAGTCATTGCTCAATCAGCAATCTACAGCCCTGCTTTATTAAGCCAATGGCATAAGTTGCTTTTATCTTGTACCATATGCAAAAGTTAGGTTAGTTATCTCTAATCAATAGGATATGATCCAGTTATCTATTTACCTGCCCTCATGTAATTCAAGCTCCACTTTGGAGTTCTAATTGAATAGTATATAAAGTGGCCAAACTGGAGGTATCTCCTCCAATCTTGTCCTTTTTGGAGTTCCTTCCACTTTCTACTAGATTATTTCCACTGTTTGGAGATATAGTGATGGATTTCCTGGACATCTTGACTCAGGTTAACACTTATTTTAGAATTCCCTGCCTATTGTCTTATCTACAAGTGACTAATATTACCCCTGGAGTCTTGTAAGATCCAAATAGTAAGTTAGTTGTTTTAGACACAGTAGTTTATTAGACAGATCAACTCTTTGAGTTAACACAAACCTTTATCTTCCAACATGTCTAACCTAGCCTTACCTGATGCTGCTGCTCTATCAGCATGTATCACTTAACAAGAATGAATAGCTGTTTTTAATATCCTACAAAATACAGAACAACAGCTTATCCAAGTAAATGCCAATAGAATCTAACTAGAAGCAGATCTCAGAACTGTAGTCCAACAATTCACCAATACAATAGCTACTCAACAAGAAGCTAAGAACCATTCAAAGCAACTTCTTGGCCTATACCAATGGACAAGAACTACTTTTCTTAGACAAGAATCTCCTTAACCATTCATAGGATCTTCAAAAATAGAAGTATCTTCAGACCTTGGAATCTATGATGAATTCCCATCAAAGTTCAAAGAATGGTGGACCCAGATAAAAGCATAGATTGATTTCAATTCCAAACAATTCACCAACTCAACTTTGAATATGGCTAAACCAGGAACCCTTATTATTGAAGTGAACATCAAAGCATGTGCCTATACAATTCTATTAAGGTTAAAAGAATTCAAATGATTACACTTTGCTGAAGTAGAAATTGCCAAACTTGTAGATCAAACCTCAGACCTTACAAGCTGGTGACAACTCACAAGAAAGATTGAAGAAACCTTTCAACCCCAGCTGCAAAAGAACTGAGCAACTAGAGAGATCAGTCAATTAGGCAAGATTGACTTTCAACCAATGCATTTGTATCAAAATGGCAAATTCTCTTCCATCAATTCCATGTACTAGATCAATTTGGAGTTTGGTTACTCAAAAACAATATAAGGAAGAATATTATAGAAGAGATGTTCTGAATCAAACAATGAAGAAATACTGTGGAAGAAATAATACAAACCATTCAACAAATTAGTTGTAGAAAAGAAATGTACTGCCTCTTCTCTCAACCAAAGAAATTCTTTTTATATCAGTCCAAATATGATAAATACACTATGGATATAGATGCATTAGAAATTGCAAAATATTATAATTGCAAAGAAGAAGGACATTGGGCGGATAAATGCTCAAAGAAATGTTGCATATGTCACAAGATAGGAAGATATTCACATCTTTGTAAGTTTCATCCAATAAATAGATCAAAGTTTGCAAAAGAACTTAGATTAAAAGGCAAGTTCAAAAATAAGAACAGAAGATTCAAGAAATCTGGAAAAGTCCAAGCTTTAGACATGAATTCAAATTCTGACTCTAAATCAAAAGATGAATACCTTCTCCATGCTGTTAGAGGCATGAACTATGAAGAAATGAAGGTATTTTTCTTTGATATAAAAGATTCTGAATAAAAGAGAAAAGCCTCTTAGGCTTAAACTCTTGGATGTTTAAGTTTGCAAAATAATTCCCAAAAAAGTTATGCAAACCTCTTTACTCTCAAAACTTCCAATCTGAAAAACATCTGAAAATGCAAAAATCCCAATCTACAGATCAGAACATGCCATAGGATTGGATCTTTACTCATCTAAATCTAAAGATATTCTACCAGAACAGCAAGCTATCATTGATACTAATATTCAAGTGGCAATACCTTTAGATGTTTACAAACAAATTGCCCCTAGAAGTGGCTTGGCTGTTAAATCCAGAATCCACACCAGTGCAGAAGTCATAGACCCTGATTACTGAGGTAACCTCATGGTTCTGTTAATCAATCAAGGAATAGAAACATTTAAGATAAATCCAGGTAATTGTATTGCACAACTCATCATAGAGAAAATCCACTTTCTCAAAATAGTTGAAGTAGCTAAGCTATTCACAATGAAAAGAGCAGATAAAAATTTTAGATCCATAGGAATCAACTTATGTACATCCTCTTCAAAAGATCTCAAAATCAAATCCTTCTTAAAACAAGACATTATTATGCCTATATGAATTGCTCTCCCTAGATTTCATTATTGATTTGTCAAAGGATCTGCTTTGCTAGATAGTGGAGCAAACACCAAATTTATTGATTGAACATGGGCCAAGAAAATACAACTACCTCTCAAACAGCTCCTGAAGCCTATAAAAGTCTACAATAAAATGGCCAACTTACTATTTGGATTTTGCTAGACTTCAAAGGCAATATTGGTTAATGCTGATAAGACAATAGGCTGGTGGCACTGAAGTAAGTATCAACCTAAGTCCAGGTGTCCAGGGAATTTGCCACTATACCTCTGGACAGTAAAGATTATCCAATAGGAAGTAAAGAAAACTTCAAGGAGGACAAGACTAGAGAGAATGCCTCTAGTTTGGCTGCCTTATATACTATTCAATTAGAACTCCGAAGCGGAGCTTGAATTACATGAGGGTAGGTAAATAGATAATTGAATCATATTCTATTGATCAGAAATAACTAACTTAACTTTTGCATATGATACAAGATAAGAGTGACTTGTACTATTGGCTTGACAAAGCAGGGCTGTGGGTTGCTGACTGAGCAATGAGTCAGTGCTGTGATTTGATGAGTCACTATCTTGAGATAAGGGCTGCACTTGGGTTGAGAATATGATGTCATAAATAAGTGATAAAGAATAAGAGTCTAGGTTATTGGCTGTGCTTAATGGTTCTGGATTATGATGTTATTGATGATGTCATGGGTCTGGATGTGCCCATCATGTGACTTGTCATGTGATGTGGCTGTGTAAGTCATATGACCTGTGAAGACTTGAATTAGAGAGAATAAAGAAGTGAGTATGGGAAAAATAATAGAAAAATAAAAATAAAATAAGGGAAATATATAGTGTTCATAACATACAATGTAAACAGAACACCAAACTCTGCTGGAAATATTATCCATGCAGCAGAAATCCTGATAGACTACCAAGGACATTGTGAATATGTCACTACTAAAGTCACTGACTTAGGAAAACATCAAGTCATTCTTGATTATATATGGTCTAAATGTTACAACCCAGAAATTGACTGAATAACTAGAACAGTCAAATTGTCAAAATGCCCAATAGATTGTAATGTGTTGAATGGTAAATCCTCATTCATATGTCAAATTAAATTAGAAGAAAGAGATTCAATTCAACACATACATGCTCTTAAAAAAGAAGACTCTCTCAAATCAAAGGAGACTCCAGTGGAAGAACTTGTTCCAAAAGAATATCACAAGTATCTCCACATCTTCTCAAAGAAAGAATCAAAGCACATGCCCCTTAGAAAATTATGAAACCATGCTATAGATCTTAAAGATTTTTTTGAACCAAAGAAAGATTGAATCATCCCACTCTTTCCTGATGAACAACAAGAAGTAACTGACTTCATTGATGACCAACTATAAAAGGAATATATTAGATCCAGCAAGTCTCCATAAATATCACCAGTATTCTTTGTCCCAAAAAAAGATGAACAAAAAAAATGGTGCAAGATTATTGCTACCTTAATGAACATATTGTCAAGAATAACTACCCATTACTGCTCATCTCCCAACTTGTTGACAAGCTTAAAGGCACAAAGCTATTTACAAAAATGGATCTATATTGGAGATATAATAACATACACATTAAAGAAGGTGATGAATGGAAAGCTGCTTTTACATGCCATAGAGGATTCTATGAACCACTTGTAATGTTCTTTGGACTCTGCAACTCTCTAGCAACATTCCACACCATAATAAATGAAATATTTACAGATATAGACACAACAGTTATCATCTATACGGACAATCTAATGATCTTTGTAAAACTAATGACTCAAAAAAACATAACAAAGTAGTTCTTTGAGTTCTTGAACTTCTAGACAAGAATGATCTCTTCATCAAATCTGAAAAGTGTACTTTCCAAGCTAAAGAAATAGAATTCCTTGGAATGATCATAAACAAAAAAGAAATCAAGATGAATAATACAAATATGAAAGCTATCCTCAAATGGCCAACACCTTCCTCTATCAAAGCTATTAGAAGTTTCCTCAGTCTAGCAAATTTCTACCAAAGATTCATCAATGAATATTTCAAACTGATCTCACCAAGAAGAACATATCATTTACTTGGACACAATCACAAGAGTCAGCCTTCAGTGAACTTAAACAAAGATTCACCATGCTCCAATTCATGCATATCCAGACATAGATACATGGTTTCACCTAGAAACAGATGCCTCAGACTTTGTATCAGATACAGTACTATCTAGCCAAATAAACAACAAATGACACCCAATCACATTCTCCTCATACTCCTTTAACTCTGCAAAACACAAATATCCTATAGCAGACAAGAAAATGCTCAGTATCATCAGAGCATTAGAATAATGGTGATACTATCTCAAAAGAGTGCATCAAGAATTTGAAATCTGGAATAATCATACAAACCTTCAATGGTTTATGAAATGTCAAAATATAAATCAAAGACAAGTATAATGGACCAAATATCTATCAAGATCTAATTTCAAATGGATCCATAAAACAGGTACTCAAATGGCAAAAGTAAACACTTTGTTTAGAAGAGAAGATTATGCAGACAGAATAGATCAAAACAATCAAAGAATTCAAATTATCACCAATTTCATGATTAAGACAATTCAAATCACTATGAATGACTCATTCATTTTAGAAGAAGTTATAAAAATAAATAAAAAACCACACTACAACAACCATAGGCTCATCATATTAGATGATTATGAACTAAAAATGGAAATCTTTTGTTTACATCATAATACACCTATTATAGGACATCCAGGATATGACAAAACACTAAAATTGATCCAATGATCATACACATGGCCTCAACTTCCCATATTTGTGAAAGATTACATCTCATGCTGTAACTGTTGTGTACAGTTCAAAGATTCAAATCTTGCAATACCAAGAAAACTTCAACCACTCCCAATCTCTAATAGACTATGGCAAGACATCTTCATATATTTGCCAGAATCCAATGGATATGACTCCATTATGATTGTAGTTGACAGATTTTCTAAAGAAACAGAATTCATGTCTTGCAACAAATCTATTATGGCCCTTGAAATAGCAAAACTCTATTTGATACATATTTGAAAGATCCATGGCCTATCCCAAACAATAACTTTGAATCATGGACCACAATTTGCATTACATGTCATGAAAGATTTGTATAAAAGGCTAGGAATTACACCAAAACTCTCCATAGCCTTCCATCCACAAATAGATGGACAAACTGAATGAATGAATTGCAACCTTCAACAATACCTTCATATCTTCACATCAGAAAAACAACATGAATGGATTGAATGGTTACTGATTGTACAATTCTTATACAATTCAAAAAAGCAAACTTCTATACAAAAGGCACCTTTTGATGTCACACATTCCTATACACCTTGACTTGAATTTGAACAACATCAGTCAAAAGCACCCACTGCTAATTACTTTGTTGACAAAATCAAAAATATAGTCAAACAAGTCAAAAATAATTTGGTAAAACCACAAACACACATGAAAGCTCAAGCAGACAAATACTACTCAACAGCACCCCAATATGCTATTGATGATAGGGTCTGGCTTTCAACAGAAAACCTAAAACTATCCCATACATCATGCAAACTAACAGAACAATGGATTGGATCATATAACATCATTGATACAAAAGAAACCAACATCCATAAACTTTACTTTACTTTTTCAATGAAGATTTATCCAATTGTAAATGTATTATGTATCAAACCACACAAAAAACATCTCACAGGACAACCCACATTCAAACCTAGACCAGTTCTGGTCACAGAAGATTATGAAGAACAATATGAAGTCAAATTTATTATTGAATCAAGGTTTAAAAACAAATGCCTTGAATACCTTGTCTACTAGAAAGGATATGAAGACAACAAATACATATGGAAACCAGCTGCTAACTTCAAAAATGCACTAGAGATAGTAACAAAATTTCATAAATCACAATCAAGTGCACCTTGAAGACTTCAAATGTCTGAAGCACAATTCTTTAATATCTTCTACCATTGTGGAAAATCAATCCCTGAATGGTTTATACTTCCTTTCAATTGCCTAGAAGTTGATCCTTAGGAAAGGGATAGTGTTATGAATACTATATATCTTTCTTATTTTATTTCTATTTTTTCATTATTTTTTTCATATTTATCTTTTTATTCTCTTCAACTTGAGTCTCCACAGGTCATATGACTTACACAGCCACATCAAATGACAAGTCACATGATGGGCACACCCAGACCCATGACATCAGCAATGACATTATAGTTTAGAATTATCAAGCACAGCCAATAACCTAGACTCTTATCTCTTATTGCCTATTTATGATATCATACCTTTAGCCTAGGCACAGCCCTTATCTCAAGATAGTGACTCATCAAAGCACAGCACTGAGTCATTGCTCAGTCAGCAATCTACAGCCCTGTTTTGTCAAACCAATGGCATAAGTTGCTCTTATCTTGTACCATATGCAAAAGTTAGGTTAGTTATCTCTAATCAATAGGATATGATCTAGTGATCTATTTACCTGCCCTCATGTAATTTAAAATCTGCTTCAGAGTTCTAATTGAATAGTATATAAGGCAGCCAAACTGAAGGCATCTCCCCCAGTTTTGTCCCTCTTGAAGCTTCCTCCACTTCCTATTGGGTAATTTCTATTGTCCAAAGATATAGTGGCAGATTCCCTGAATACCTGGACTCAGGTTGACACTTACTTTAGCACCACCAGCCTACTGTCTTATTAGCAAGTGACCAATATTGTCTTTGGAGTCTAGCAAGATTCAAATAGTAAATTGGCTGTTTCACATTCTGGGCAATGTTTTGCTTTAGCAAGTGAGGCTAGTTCAAGTGCCTCAGTGTCAGCAGTCATTTTATTTAGTGTGAGTACTAATTTGATATCATCATTGTAGTTATTCACAGCAAGGATCTGATTGGCTAATCTCTCCTCCTCAAGTGTAGTTGAGCCTTTGTTAAAATTGTGTGTGATTTCATTAATATGACTGGGGAGCTGGATACCACATGGTGGTGTTGAATCTGCAGCCTTTCCATTAATAATATTAAGGACATGTTGGCTAGGCTGGTAAATGCATATTGGATGAGATAGGCCAGCAAGATTAGAAGTTTGCAAGACAAATGGAGCCAAGAAAATGGATACAGTGGTCTGTGTGACAAATGGTGGTGATAGTGAAGTTGTGGCAGCAGTGGCATTGGTGGCACAGGATTTGAAGCTATATACATATGCTTGTGTAACATCATTCTATTTAGAATTGTTTCCCTTTCTTTCATTATTGTGTTGTGATGAGTTCTAGTAAATATTCCACTTGACAGTAACAATATGCTTTATTGGCTAGTAGACCTGGTGAGCTTTTTCTGATTGTTTATCTATGTCCATCTATCTAATCCTTTCAATATTTCAATCTAGTTTACTTCTATGCTCAATTTTAGCATAGACATATAATCTCCACTTATGGATATAGCTTAGGTCTAATTTCCTCCCAAAAGTAACTTCATATAGTATCAAACCATTTAATATCTTGGTGGGTGTCCTGTTCTTCAACCAATAACATGCTATATTATCTTTCTCCATAGGAACTTGGGCAGTCTACTTGTATAAAGCAGTACATGCATACACTCCAAGATGGTCCAATTTAGCCATTCAACAACTCTGTTGTACTATGGCATATCATGTGCTGTGAAACATTGCATAGTATTCTGGTGCTTCAAGTAAAGTACAAATTTATTTTCTTGATATTCTTTATCATGGTCTGAATAGAGCAGTCTAACCTTCATGGCAAGCTGGAAATCTAGCCAAGCTTCAAATTGCTAATATATATTAAACATTTCACTCTTCTAGTATAGTATGTGGATTGAAGTGAGTTGTGAGTGGTTGTCTGTAAAAGTAACATAGTACTACCTACCCTCTAGTGCAGCAACTAGCATGGGGCCCCAGATATCTGACCAAACCAGAGCACCAATCTCTTTGACACACTCTTCCTTATGAACTTTTACAATTAGCTTTTGTATTGATTTTGTATAGATGTAGGACTTGTAGAAGGTAGATTCATTTCTTGAGTTATCTACTCTTAATCCAGCTACTAATCTATTCTTGACTAGACATCACACAACTGATGGAATTATATATTCAAAGTGCTAATGTAATTCCATCATGGTAACTGTTTCAGCCATAGTATTGGCTATATCATGCTTATGTACCACATGATATAATCCCTTGGAAATACATGGTATTTGTTCAATCATTTCACCATCTAATCCATGGATAGTGTAGAAATCTTCTACAAATGTCATCAAAAGTCCAAGCTCATTAAAATAACTAATAGATACCAATGTATATCCAACCTTTGGTGAGAACAAGACTTTTGTAAGTTGTAATTTTGATGTTTTATATCCATTTGGTATTTCAATGATTATGTTACCAACTCCTGTCATAACAAATTTCTGATGGTTTTCAGCTATAAACTTCTTGTCCAGTATATTAGTGAGATTTTCAAAATGCTTGTGATAGAGAGAAATGTAATGTATTATTTCAAAATCAGACTTTAATTTGGTCTTGGTAAGTTTGATCATTATTTATTTTCATTGCAATATTTCCTGGATCTTCAATAGAGCCAGTATAGTTAACTGATACTTCATCATCAACTCTCAGCACTCAAGCTTCCTCAAGATCCCAAATATTGTTGAAAACATCTTCATCAGTAACTAAGAACCAATCACTATCTTTTTCCTCATCATTGCTTAACTCATTATGGACACCAAAAACTTCATTTTTAGAATCTTTATCTTCATCAACAATATGAACAGCAGCCTCACTTTCAGTGTATTTCTTGTTCATTTTGTAGAAAGCTGCTAGATGCTCTATTGAGCCATACTTCCAGCATTTTGGTGGGTTTTTTCTGCCATTTCCTTAACTATGTCCTTGACCACACCCTCTTGGTATTCCTGATGATGTCACAGCCATCACCTCATCTCTGCTCTTCAATTTAGCATATGGAGGATACTTGGCCTTTTGCTACTCAGTTTATTTGGCAATGATTGCAATAAGAACATTTGGATTAAGATTTTTCATGGTTATGAAGAGCTGTGCTGCAGTCAGCTGATTAGAAGCAAAGTTGGCAAGAGAATTGGAAAGAGATTTGATGATGGTTGAATAGTAATCTGATTTATCAATCATGATACCAACTACCACTAATTCTTTCCACTTTGTCTATAGACCATTTAGGAACTGGCAGATATCTCCACTCTTCTGGAATTTGGACTTGAGAAATTGCATATGCAGGTTTGTTTATGCATATGTGCCTTTCTCTATATACTTCTTGTTGATCTTGTCCTACATTTCTACCATAGTGCCTTTCTTCTGAATACATGGTGCTATTGAGTTGGAGATATATTGGGTAAGCAAATGCTTTGCCATTCATTTGTCTTTTGTCCATTTGCTAACTTCTGCTGGTTGCTTGGCTGTCAAGGGGCTAGAGTAAGTCAGACAAAGGATAGTCTTGTCAAAATGACCCCAAAGTTCCTTTGCTTCAACAGCAACCTGGAAACAGAAAGAAAATGTAGTTTAATTAAAGCCTTTGATATCAAGCTTCAGGATATTGCTTGGCAATGTATTGATGGTGATAGGGACAATGGAGAACATGGTGAGTATATGATTTGATTACTATAAGAGAGCAGAACTCATAACCTATGAAATTGAATAATTTGAGTGTATGTAATGTCTATTAGGTCAAGAAACAGACTAAGGTATTTATCTATGATATAAGTCTCTTATATATAAAGAGAAATGTATTAGGTATAAAAGAAGAAAAGAAAAGAAGCATATGCTTATCATATGGATGAGCACAAGAATAGAATAAAATGAAAGTATACAAGTATATACCTATAATCTGGGAATGCAGACTCTTGTTTGTTCAGCCTGGTTATATTCTGGATATGTATGCACTTGCATATTTCAATGGAGTGATTCTACTTTCTTGTTGCTTGATTTTTTCTACAACTCTGATATATTCATCTTGAGTGCATATGATAAAATTGGAAGCTATCCAACTCCTTCTCTGGTAGTTGTTCAATGAAAACATTTTCACATACTTGCCATGATGCTGACCACACAGCAACCTGAGCTATCAATGGAAACTTGCTGTGGCTAGTGGTAGACAATACTGAGATATCAAGTGAGAAAAACTAGATCATAATCTATAGGATGGCTATGCAGTGTGAGGACAAGGTAAACTACTCTTATCTAGATAAGAAGTAGTGAAATATATATTGTACTGCACATAATTTGGAATGCCAAACTATAATAGACCTATAGTTAATTCAGGTAGGAAAAGCAGGATTAAAATTGAGATTTGTGGGTTCATTGGCAGTGAAAAACATATTATTAGGGGTATCTAGAAAAAACAGATACAAAACCAATTCAGCAAGAACTTTCTATATTTTTGAATAACCCCAATATTTCTATTCTTCATCTTTGCTTCTGAAGCAAGCCAATCCAATGGGTACTCATTGCTCAACCATTCCAAATTTATTATCTTGCCATTTGTAAAATACAACATAAACATCTTGAAACAATCCACCTCACCACTGTGGAATAAAGTGGACTTTGGTAAAATAAGTCATATAGAAAGCAATGGCACACACAAGGTGGGAACAGTGGATCTGATAAATATAAAGTTCCAGAATGAGAATGGTCACTTATTATTTCCCTTTTTCAATGACATGCCTTTCAAACTTTGTTCATATTCATTGTACTTGCATCACACAGGCTTGATGAAACTATCTATTCTCAAGAAAGAATTTCAAACTCTCAAGATTGACAACATTGGTCTATCATTATCAGACTTTGATTTGTATGATCCAGACACTAAGAGACATGAAGTCAAAGGGATACAAAATAACACCACTCCAAGGTTTCCAAAGAAAACTAGTAGCAATATTAGCTCTTCTCAAAGGAAAAATGCATGAGATATGGATCCTAATGAGGGACATTGTCTTATTATTAATCATCCAATTCCAATTGAACTATGCCATCTTGTACCTCAAGTCATCAAATATAAAATGGTAGATATATTTGTATTTTTGATGTTAAGTCATACTAAATATTTGTGTATCACAGCTGATATAATTGAAATATGTGTAGGAAATAAAATATGGTGTGTTGAATGTTGACACAAGGTATAATGTATTGCACTGTGGGTATATGCCTCACTTTCAAGTTGTATACACTAACCTTTATTGCAGTGAGAGCAGATTGACATGTGATGTTTAACAATTTAAAGTGGATCCTGATCCCCAAACTTCTAATTCTTGAAGATCTCAGGAAGATCTACTTGACTGACAAATGCCCAATAAGCAATCTGGAAAAGATCACTTCATTAGCTTGTTTCCAATGCTTACTAACTACTATATAGTAGTTTGAAAATCAAATGTTCAAGTACTATGTCATTCCTGTATCATCATTGAATAAGGACATTTGTCACTTTCCAAATGTCCACAGTCATGAGCATCAGTCATATAATCCACCTTACTTTGAACTTGGTGCTCTCCCCAGCCATGTTCAATCTTACTATATTATTTTCAATACTAGTGAAAAATTATTGAAACTCCAATTAAAAAACACTTTTTCAATAAAGAAATTTCTTGGCAAGATTTTACCTACCCCCACTGGTTTGTTATTATTGGATTATATTCAAATCCTGTACCAAATGTGAATGCAAACAAAAGTTCCTAGTGTTATAAATATTATATATCTCCCTTCTTTTATTTCTATTTTTTCATTATTTTTTTTCTTACTCATCTCTTCATTCTCTCCAATTCAAATTCCCACAGGTCATGTGACTTACACAGCCACATTATATGACAAGTCACATGATGTACACACCCAGACTCATAACATTATCTATAACATTATAGCCTAGATCTATCAAGTACAGCCAACAATCCAGACTCTTATCTCTTATCACTTATCTATGACATCATATCTCCAAACCAGGCACAACCCTTATCTCAAGATAATAACTCATTAGAGCACAGCATTGAATTATTGCTTAGTTAGCAATCCACAGCCCTACTTTGTCAAGCCAATAATGCAAGACATTCTTATTTCACACTATGTGCAATAGTTAGATTAGTTATCTTGGACCAATAGGATATGATCCAGTTATGTATTGACCTGCCCTTATATAATTCAAGCTCTGCTTTGGAGTCTCAATTGAATAGTATATAAGGCAGCCAAACTAAAGGTATCTTCCCTAGTCTTGTCCTTCTTGAAGTTTTCTTCACTTCCTATTGGATAATCCCTACTGTTTAAAGGTATAGTGGTAGATTTTCTGGATACCTGGACTCAGGTTAATGCTTACTTCAGCATCACCAGCCTATTGTCTTATCAGCACTGACTGATATTGTCTTTGAAGTCCAACAAACATTCAAATAATAAGTTGGTTATTTTATCTAATGCATGGCTCCCCTATAGTTTCAAGTCTTATCCTCCATGCAAAAAAGGGTGGAATCATTTCTCTCAATCAAGGCATCCTTCAAGATGTGAGGGTCTCAAAAGTATTTCATGGTCTTAAGGACAAGTTAGTTAAAATTCAAGTGGCTAATATTACAAAGGATAATAATGGACAATTCATCCAATTGAATTATTATAAAATAATGAAGAGTTCATTATGGATAACATGGTCATCAAAAACAGTATTGAGTGGATTGAGTATATTTACAAATGACAAAAGCAAAGTAGGGGTGGCACTTCAGACATTTAGAAGTTGAATAGTTTCAATAATTTAGATGGTGCATGACTTGCTATATATAATAATAAGTATGCTCACACACCTTCTCTGTATATGTGGTACAAATAGAGGTTAATCTGGAATGATAGGAAGTTGTGATATTCTAGCTAATCAAAGTAGTTGAGGTTTTTAAATAATAATTGGGCAATATTAAAGAGTGAGGTGAATCTGATATGATTTGTCCAGGAGCATTCCAAAATTATGTTTTAATTTTCACTTATTCCTTCCTCCTTGTGCAAATGTAATTATATCTTGTATACAAGCATAAAACATGTTCTGAGCATGAAACTTCTTTCAATATCCATCACTTTGATAAAATCAATCACCATCAATTGATGAAGGGTTTATATTTTATCTTTGGATATCACTATGGATGTGTAATATGAGAGATGCAAGAATGGTAAGTGAAACAAGTAAGCAAGAGTAATAAGAGATGTGAAATGGCCAACTTACTATTTGGATCTTGCTATACTTCAAAGGCAATATTGGTCAATGCTAATAAGACAATAGGCTGGTGGTGCTGAAGTAAGCATCAACCTAAGTCCAGGTGTCTAGGAAATCTGCCACTATATCTCTGGATAGTGGAGATTATCCAATAGAAAGTAGATAAAACTTTAAAAAGAACAAGACTGGAGGAAATGCCTCTAGTTTGGCTGCCTTATATACTATTTAATTAGAACTCCAAAGTGGAGCTCAAAAGTACATTAGGGTAGATAATAGATAACTGGATTATATTCTATTGGTTGGAAATAACTAATCTAATCCTTGCACATGATATAAGATAAGAGTGACTTGTGCCATTGGCTTAACAAAGCAAGGCTGTGCTTTGATGAGTCACCATCTTGAGATAAGGGTTGCATTAGAATTGAGAATATAATGTCATAGATAAGTGATAAAAGATAAAAGTCTAGATTATTGGCTATATTGATGGGTCTAGACTGTAATGTCATTGATGACATCATGGGTTGGTTTGTCCATCATGTGACTTGTCATGTGATGTGGCTGTGTAAGTCATGTGACCTATGGAGACTCAAGTTGAAGAGAATAAAAAGAAGAGTAAAGAAAAAATAATGGAAAAATAGGAATAAAATAAGAAAGATACATAATGTTTGTAATACTATTTCCTTTCTAAGGATCAACTTCCAGGCAATTGAAAGAAAGTATTAACCATTCAGGGATTGGTTTTCCACAATGGTGGAATATATCATAGAATTATGCTTTAGCTATTTGAAATCTTCAAAGTGCACCTGGTTGTAATTTATGGAACTTTGCTACTGCATCTGGTGCATTTTTAAGGTTAGTAGCTGGTTTCCATGTGTGTTCATTGTTCTCATATTCTTTCCAATAAACAAGATATTCAAGGCATTTGTTCTTAAACCTTAACTTAACAATGAATTTGACTTTATATTGTTCTTCATAATCTTTTATAACCATAATTGGTCCAGGTTTGAATGTGGGTTGGCCAATAAGGTGTTCTTTGTATGGTTTTATGCATGATACATTTACAACTGGATGAATCTTCATTGATAAAGAAAGATAAAGCTTATTGGCATTAGTTTCTTTTGTGTTAATAATATCATATGATCTGATCCATCATTCCATTGATTTTCATGATGCATGAAGTAATTTTGGGATTTCCATTAGAAGCCAGACTTTGTCATCAATAGCATATTGAGGTGCTATTGAGTGATATTTGTTTGCTTGAGCTTTTATATATATTTGTGCTGTCACTAAATTTTGTTTGACTTGTTTGACTATATTCTTGATTTTGTCAACAAATTCATCAGCAGCAGGTGCTTTTGACTGATGTTGTTCAAATCCAAGTTGGAAAATATGGGAACATATAACATCAAAAGATATCTTTTGTGTCAAGGTTTGCCTTTTTGAGTTGTAGGAGAATTGCATAATTGGTGAGCATTCAACCTATTTGTATTGCTTTTCTGAAGTAAAGATATGAAGGTATTGTTTAAGGTCACAATTTATTTATTCTGTTTATTCATTTGTATATAAATAAAAAGCTATAGAAAGTTTTGATGTAATTTATAGCTTTTTGCACAAATATTTCATGATATGTGATGTGAATTGTGGTCTGCAATTTGAGATTATTGTGTGGAGAAGGCCATGAATTTTCCAGATATATGTCAGATAAAGTTTTGCTATTTTAAAGACCATAATTGATTTGTTGCAAGACATGAATTTTGTTTCTTTTGAAAATCTATTAACTATGTCCAAAATGGAATTGAATCCATTTGATTTTGGAAAATCTGTGATGAAATCAGCAGATAAATCTTGCCATGGTCCATCAGAAATTGGAAGTGATTGAAGTTTTTCTGGTGTTGCAAGATTTGAATTCTTGAATTATATACAATAATCATAGTGTCAAATATAGTCTTTTATAAATGTGGATAGTTGAGGCCATGTGTAAGATTGTTGGATCAATTCTAACATTTTGTCATATCTTGGATATCTTGTGATGGATATGTCATGGTGTAATTAGAGGATTTCCATTTTTAGGTCATAATTATCTGGTATAATGAGTCTATGATTGTCATATCATGGTTCTTCTATCTTTGTGACTTTTTCTAAAATGAATGAATCATCTATATTGATTTGAACTATTTTGATCATGAAATCAGAGATAATTTGGATTCCTTAATTGTCTTGATCTATTCCATCAGTGTGGTCTTCTCTTTTGGATAAAGCATCTGCTTTTACCATTTGAGTACCTACTTTGTAAATCCATTTGAAATTGAACCTTGATAGATATTGGATCCATTATGCTTGTCTTTGGTTTAGATTTTGATATTGCATAAATCATTGAAGGTTTGCATGATCATTTTAGATTTCAAATTCTTGATATGCTTCTTTAAGATAGTATCACCATTGTTCCAATGCTCTGATGACACTGAGCATTTCCTTGTTTGCTACAGGGTAATTGTGCTCTATAGGATTAAAGAAGTATAAAGAGAATACAACTGGGTGCCATTTGTCATTTATTTGAATAGATAGCATTGCACTTGATGCAAAGTTTAAAGCATCTGTTTTTATGTAGAAACAGCTAACTTATTACTTGAATCTTACAAGACTCCAAGGGCAATATCAGTCAGTTGCTAATAAGACAATAGGCAAGAGATACTAAAATAAGTAAGTCTAGGCCTTTGGCTATATTTGATGGGTCTAGGCTATGATGTTATTGATGATATTATGGATCTGGATGTGCCCATCATGTAACTTGTCATGTGATGTGGCTGTGTAAGTCATGTGACCTGTAAAGACTCGAGTTGAAGAGAATGGAAAGAGAAATAAGGAAAAAATAGTAGAAAAATAAGAATAAAATGAGAGAGATACATAGTATTCATAATGGAAGACACACTTTTTAGGTTTAACAAAGAGGTTGCTCTTGTCTGAAAGTTTGAGGACTTGAAGAACTACTTTGTCATGTTCTTGTGTATCATTTGTCTTTATAAAGATTATCAGATTGTTTATATAAATAACAACTGTTGTACCTATATTTGCAAATATTTTGTTTATCATAGTTTGAAATGTTGCTAGGGAGTTGCAGAGTTCAAAAAACATTATGAGTGGTTCATAGAATCCTTTGTGGCATATGAAAGTGGCTTTTCATTCATTGCCTTCTTTGATGCATACATTATTGTATCCTCAATGTAAATCCATTTTTGTAAAAAGCTTTGCACCTTTAACCTTGTGAATGAGTTGGGAGATGAGCAACAAAGGGTAGTTGTTCTTGACAATATATTCATTAAAATAATGATAATCTTGTATCATTCTCTTTCATCCATCTTTTTTTGGAACAAAAAATACTGGTGATATTGGTGAAAATTTGCTAGATCTAATATATCATTTTCATAGTTGATTGTTAATGAAGTTGGTCACTTTTTGTTGTTCATCAAGAGAGAGTGGAATGATTCAACCTTTCTTTGGTTCAAAAGAATAAAATCTAAGAAGGGCAATTTGGATAAATATGATAATGTCTTGTTTTGAGAAGGATTTGATCTTGAGATTTTCTGAAGATAATATATATGAGTTAATTCTTGTAGATCTGAATTTTTTATCTACTCTTTTTGTTATGGGTAGCTCAGCTACTTTAACTACTTCAAAAGAGTGGATTTTCTCTATGATGAGTTATGCAATGCAATTACCTGGATTTACCTTGAATGTTTCTGTTCCTTTGAGGTTACCTTAGTAATTAGAGTCTATGACTTCTACACTGGTGTAGATTCTAGATTTGATGGCTAGACCACTGTTAGAGGCAATTTTTCCATAGACATCTTCAGGTATTGCCACTTGAATATTAGTGTCAATGACAAATTGTTGTCCTGGTAGAATATCTTTAGATTTGCATGAATAAAGATCTAATCCTATGACATATTCTAATCCATAAGTTGGAATTTTTGCATTTTCAGATGTTTTTCAAACTGGTAATTTTAGAGGTAAAGGGATTTGCATAACTTGTTCAGGAGTAGTTTTACAGACTTGAATATTCTGGAGGTTTAAGTCTAAGGGGCTTTTCCCTTTTGTTTGAAATCTTTTATATTGAAGAAGAAAGCCTTCATTTCTTTATAGTTTATGCCTCTTACAGCATAGAGAAGATTTTTATCTTCTGAGTCTGAATTCATATATAAGGCTCAGACTTTCCTAGATTTCTTATATTTTCTATCCTTATTTTTGGACTTATCTTTTGATCTAAGCTTTTTTGTGAACTTTGATCTGTTTAATAGATGAAACTTGCAAAGGTATGAATATCTTTCTATTTTATGACATATGCAATATTCTTTTGAGCACTTTTCTGCCCAATATCCTTTTCAATTGTAACATCTTGTGATTTCTAATGTATTTATATCCATAGCATATTTATTGCATTTGAATTGATATGAAAAAAATTTCTTTGGTTGAGAGAAGAGATGGTACTTTTCTTTTGTATGACTAATTATCAAATGGTTTGAATTATTTCTTTTACTGAGCTTTTTTGCTGTTTGATTCAAAATGTCTTTTCTATAATATCCTTTCTCATGTTATTTTCCAACAGCCAAACACCAAATTGATCTGATATATCAGATTGACAGAAGAGAGTTTTCCATTTCAATACAAATATGTAGGTTGAGAGATGATTTTGTTTGAATCAACTGATTTCTCTAGTTACCTAATCTTTTTGCAATTGGGATTAGAAAGTTTCTTCAAGCTTCCTTGTAAAGTGTCACTAACTTGTAAGATCCAAGGTTTGATCTATGAGTTTGGCAATTTATATTTCAGCAAAGTGTGAGCCTTTGAATCCTTTCAGTCTTAATAGAATTGCATAGATATATACTTTGATATTTATTTCAGTGATAAAGGTTTCTGATCTAGCCATGCTTAGAATTGAGTTAGTAAATTGTTTTGAATTACAGTCAATCTATGCTTGAATTTTAGTCCACCATTCTTCAAATTTTAATGGAGATCCATTGTAAATTCCAGGGTCTGAAAATACTTCTATTTTTAAAAATCTTGCAAATGATTGAGGAGGTTCTTGTCTGTGGATGGTGATTCCTGTCCATTGGTGTAGGCCAAGAAGTTGTTTGGAGTGGTTCTCAGCTTCTTGTTGTGCAGCAACAGCATTGGTGAGTTGTTGAGCTGTTGTTCTGAGATCTGCTTCTAGTCTGGTTTTGTTAGCATTGACTTGATTGAGTTGTTGTTTTGTGTTTTATAATACATTGAGAACAGCTATCCATTCTTGTTGGGTGATGCATGCAGTTGGAACAGCAGCACCAGGTGAGGCTGGGTTAGAGGTGCTTGTCTACAGTGTGAGATCTTTATATACGAAGGAATTTGTATTATCTACAAAACGGAAAAGGAAAAGAGAGCACACGCTCGTCGTATGGACGAGCACAGGAATAAGAAAAGGAGTATGTACGCGAGGTGTATCGTATGGTCGTCCAATAGAAAGAAATATGGGAAAAATGTACCTATGAACAGAGAATGGAGACGCGCACCCGTTCGGGGTGGTTGTGCTCCAGATGTGGGGGCGCTTGCGTACTCCAACGAACTCCACCACGCCTAGTGCCCGCGCGACATCGTGAAGATCCCTCTCCGGCTTCGCAGCTACCTGCACCTTGGGGTTTCAAGCACACTGGCACGCCTTCGGGATTTGTGAACTACTGCGAGGTGATCTCACCCCGCCTTGGCAGGTCACGCCTCGGGTCGCTTTCACGTCGCACATCCGTAGCCGTGTCCAAACATGAAAAATAGACCCTCTCTCGACTGATGATGATTGGTTTCGTCAAAGTGGTGGGGTACTGAGAGAAATTCCACGCTCGGATAATGTTTTATGCTT